>JAHBCN010008127.1:0-40135 GCA_019359885.1 Listronotus oregonensis
CGAAAGATTTTGAAATGTTTTAAACTATAAAAATAGTTTATTAAGAGTTTGGGGTCAGAAAGTGTTTTTTCCCTGGTTGAGGATGTTTTTGGGCATAAAGAGGCAGTCGAGTTTCCCCAAAATTTCCACCGAAACCAATAGAAACTGACTGATCCTGATGCTTACACTATTTTTTGCACGTTCAAAATATTGAGTGGATTAGGAAAATAAAAATAGACAAAATTATGTTGTTAGATATATAAAACACCTTAATCAAATACCTAGCTGATATAATGAGTTTCTATGACAAGAAATTTATTATTTGTCATTGGTATCACATTTGTCAAAGATTTAACAACTTTAATTAATTCAATTCGACTTTTTGTAAGATATAAGGCAGCCAAAAAGTGACGTTCCGATTTGAAGAATGCTTGTTTATTATCAAAACAAATTGCAGAAACAAATTTCAAATTATAAAAATTTTATATTTAATTTAAATAAACTTGGAAAAAAAAAATTTGAAGCAAGACAAATTTAATGCAAGAAAACTTTTAAACTGTAAAAACACTTTACGTTTAGGATTACTTCTAAAATAAATGCAACAACCAGCAATGTTAATCACTTAAAAAAGCCTTTTCGTAAAAAATAAATAAAACCTAAATTTCTTTGTTATTCTAGCAATTAAAAACGTGTGACTGAACTATAGTTCTACTAAAAAATCAACTTAAATTAATAATTCAATAATACATTTTTTTTTTTTCTTTGTATACTTAGAAATAAGCCTTCTATATAATTTTTTTTAGGTTGGGGTTGGGGTTAGGTTTAAAGGGAGGGGTATAACACCCTTCCACCGCGACCGATCGGTCTTTTGGGGGCCCCACCCTTTTAAATTTCTCCCAGCAGGTCCAGACTTTAATAAATCTGATGACCCTGTTGGAAGAGAAAATCTTTCCCCTTTCCCCCGGCAACAAAGTGTCACTGCCGAGGATTGCGAATCTGAGTCTGCCATTCAGGGCACGAACACAGTAGGGTTTCCTGCCGATTCATCTGCAGCTGATAGGAACTGCTTGGCCATTCCATAATATATACCGATGACCGGTTCCGGCCTTGTGAATTTTGTCTCCGCCCCCCTTTTGGCAAGGAGGGCTGCGGATTCATTACCCTCTAGGCCGGTATGTCCAGGTATCCATAGTAGGGTAACCTTGTTGCTTTAAGTTTGGTCAGCGCATCCTTGCAATTCCAGACGGTTTTTTAATTGCAACGGCTGGATTCAAGAGCCTTAAGAGCTGCTTGAATATCGGAGAATATTTTAACTGTCTTACGTGTGCAGTGCCGATCAACCAGCGATCTAGCAAACATCTCAATAGCAAATACCTCCGCTTGAAATATGGTTGAGAGAGTGCCTAGGCTGAAGGAAACTTTGCCCTCATCCTCTGTCCATATTTGCCCAACACCGTCTTTGGGTTTTTGGGAGCCGTCGGTGTACCAACAGATGGGGGGCCCGGAGCAGGTCGGTCTTTTTTCAACTCCAGCCCCCCCCTTTGTGGGTGGACTCCCCCTGTGGGGCCGGTTGTAATTGGTTGCTGTAGGCATTATTCTGGGGGCCCCCCCGTCTTCAAGGTCAGGACATTCCTGAGGATTTTTTTACTTCCATATGACACCCCCTTTTTACACCGGGGTTTAGGGGGAAAAAAAGGTTACCTTGCCCCCCCCCAAGTAAATATGCAGAAAAAGGTTTTTCCCAGGAGGGCCTTCCCGGGGGCCCCTTTTGAAATAAATGAAAAAAACCAGCAATGTTAGTCACTAAAAAAACCCCCTTTTTCCGGGGTAAAAAAAAAAAAAAACCCCTTTAATTTTTTTGTTTTTTAGCAAAACGAAATTAAAAACGTGTGACTAAACCAAAAATTCAAAAAAAAAAATCAACTTAAATTTATAACTGAATAATGCACTTTTTTTTTTTTCCTTTGTACAATTAAAAATAAGCCTTATATTTAAAATATCCTGAACCAAAATGAGATTATGTGCCTAAAGTTTTACGAAGTTCGTTTTTTTCTGTTCATAAATTTTTGGATAACAAGACCTTTGATTTTAAAAATTTTAGTAACGTTTTAAATGCAAAAGTCTAATAAGGCTTTTTAAAAAGGGTTTCTTTAATATTAATTATTTTTTGTTTTTTAATCAAAAAATATTTTTTTTTTATTTCCCTTTAAAAAATGGGGAAAGGGGTTTTAGTTTTAATTTGCTTCTTTTTCCTTCATTCTTATTTGTTTTTTTATGTATAAATATTTATTTTTACAAAAGGGGAAATTTTTTTTAAAAAATTCATTTTTATTACCATGGAAAAATGGCAAAAGCTTCATGTGACATTTGAATGATTTATCAATTTTTTGAGTTTTGGGCCCTTTGGGGCCCGGGGTTTTTAAAAAAAATTTTAAATAGTTTGTAAAAAAAGCGTCTGCTAACTGAATTTTTTGGGGCTTTTTTTTCCAAAAAGCAAAGTTAAATAAAAAAAATCATTTTTTAAAATATAATTATAACCATGTCTAATTTGAATATTTTCAAAAATTATATGGATTTGGGGAAGTAGTTCTTCAATCCAAATAGAGGAAAACGTATTTGTTGCAACAGAATTGCACGCAATAAAAACCAAGCAAAATTGATTTTCCTGGGCATGGGAAAAAATTTTTTTTGAAAATTTTTTAAAAGGGGGAAAAAAAGGTTTTAAAAAATTTTTTTCTAAAAAATAAAAATAAAAAAAAAAACTATAATTAAGACTTTTGTTTTTAAAACCCAAAAAAAATTTGAATCTTAAATTTGCATTTATAGAGGGTGTTTTAAAAAAAGTGTTTTTTTTTTAGGGGGGAAAATTTTTTGGGCCCAAAATAGGAAAAAAATTTTTTTATAAACCTTTGGGGCCAAAACGGCTTCAAAATTTTTAAAAAAAAAAAGGGGGGGGGTTTAAAGAAAAATTAAAACCCCCAAAAAAAAAAGGTTTTTCCCGGGCGGAAAAATTTTGGGTAAAACCCCCCCCAAAAAAATTTTAAAAAAAAAAATGAAAAAACAAAAAATTTAAAAAAAAAAATTTAAACCAAAAAAAAAAATTTTTTAAAAAAATTGAAAAAAAAAGTTTTTAAAAAATTTTTTTAAAAAAAAAATTTTTTTTTAAAAAAAGGGTTAAAAAAAAATGTAATTTTAAAAAAAAATTTACCCCAAATTTAAAAAAAAAAAATTTTTTTTTATTTTTAAAAAATTTAAAATTTTTTTTTTTTTTAATAAAATAAAATTTTTTAAAAAAAATTTTTTTATTTTTCCCTTTTTTCCCCAAATTTTCCCCTTTTTTAAAATTTTTGGGAAAAAAAAAACCAAAAAAAAAAAAAAAAATTTTTTTTTTTTTTAAATTTTTTTAAAATTTTTAAAATTTGGGGTTTTTTTTTAACTTGTTCCCCCGTTAAAACATTAATTTAAAAAAAACCCTTTTGGGGGGGTAAATTTTTTTTTTATTAAAAAACCAGGCCGTAGCTTCGGAAAAATTTAGTCATTTTTTACCATTATTTTGTCGTAACTTTTTTTATTATTATTATTGATAATTTGGTACTAATTTTTTTTTTTGCTTAGTTTTGCATAAAAAAGGCTTTGATTTAATTTCATAAATTTTTTAAAAAAATTAGATTCTATTAATTTTAAAATTTTCCCCCTTTTTCCCCCAAAATTTTAAAAATTTAAAATTTCCGATAGCAGTTAGGTTTATCAAGTTAATTTAAAAGGAAAACTTTTTTATAAAAAAAACTAGAAGGGGTCATAAAATTATTACTAAATTTCAATAATATTTTACCAAATTTTTCCAAGGATCTCCCATTGCGTTAATATATTTTGAATTTACTTTGTATAAAAAAAAAGCAAATAGTATTACAAAAAACTAAACAATGTCTTTCATATGTTACACATTGCAAAAAATATTTATTGATTATATAAAAAAAAATTTAAAAATTGGTTTCGAAATTTTTTGTGGTTTAGAAGAATTGGTTTTTAATTATTTAATAAAAATAAAAAAACATTACAAAATTTAGTTTAAAAAAATATTCATATTAAAAAAAATTTAAATAAAGTTAATTAATTAAAACCAACGTACCAAACCCTAAAAATTTTATTTGGTTCAAAATAAATTTAAATTTAAAAAAAAAATTGTTATTAAAAAAAATTTTAAATAAAAATTGAATTTAGTTTGTTTTAAAAATTATTTAAAGGGGGTTTTTAAAAATAAAATTTAAAACAAAAGAACACCAAACCAAAAATCTTAAATTTTTTTTTTTAATTGTGAAGAAAAAAAAAATTTATCATATTTTTACAAATTGTGAACTAAAATATATAAAAAAAATGTAATCATATTTTTATATTGGGAACAAATTGTAAAAAAAAATTTTTCAAAATTGTAACTAATAAATTTACGATTATAAATCAAAAATTAAGTATTAAAATATCAGTGAAAAAAAAATAATATGTATGAGTTTTAAATTTTAATACAGGCTGTACCTGATTTGATTTCTATTGGAAAAGAAGGCATTTTCTTAAAAAACATATTCATATCATGGATAAACCCTGCTTTTTTTTTTCATCCAGAACAAACCAAGATGCAGATTTTGTTTTTTGGAAAAACCTTTTTAAAGTAAAAAGAATCAATTAACCCCAAGCTAAAAAAACTTTGGGGGAGTTTGCCTTTTTTAAAAAAATGTAAAGAAAGAAAAATACATAAGTTTTAAAGGGCACCCATTTTTTTTCTGCAATATAAGATATCTAAATCTTTTGCTTTTTTTTTTTTCTTTTTTAAAGGGGTATTGGAAAATTTTTTTTCGATTATGTGGTATAAAATATTTTATGTTCTTTTCATTATAAAAAAGTTTTTTTTAATTTTTTACATTTAGCGGCTGTAAGGTATAGAAAATAAAATAATTATTTTTTTTTTATTATAAAACTACTAAGGAATACTTTTTTTCCAACCAAAACACAAAATTTTTTTTACATAATTTTTTTTTAAATGTAAATCTTTTTATAACCCAAATTTCAGTTTTTTTATGGGTTTTACATTTTCGTTTTTTTTTTTTTGAATTAATTTGAAAAAAAACTATTTAAAAAAAAAGCAGATCTGGTTAAAAATTTGAAATCTAATAAAAAAATTAAATTATTAGGAACCTTAATAGTAATTAAATAAAACTTTAAGTTTATTTTGGTTTTGGTCTCTAAAATTTTATGCCCGCCCCCAGCCGTCGGCTACCAAAAAACCCCCAAAAAAGCCCTTTTTGGAAATACCATAAATACCTATTTGGTGTATTCAGAGATAATTATTTTACATCTATATTTCTAACATTTATCAATATCAAACATAAAATGTTTGATATTGATGAATGTCAAAAAGATACCCTACTATCTTTTGTCATATTTACTATTGATTAATGGAAGTGGTTGTTGTGAGCGCGAGATCCAAAAATACAATATACATTTCCACTTTTTACGATGCCTACTCACCTTATAAATAATTAATTTAGGGCTTGGCCATTACCGAATTGCTTTTGCGTGTGAAACAGTTGAAACATGTGTCATCATATTTCATCTTATCGTAGCTAAATAATAACAAAGTGTTCCAGTGAAAACTACTTTGTTGGTTAATGAAAATTTATTAAAGGGATGAAATAAACAATTAATTTAAAGAAATCATTAGATATATGACCTTTTGAAGTTTATTTCATGAAAAATATTTATTAAAGGTTACTATTATTATAAAAATATTTTTAAAAATTAGCATTTAAGTTTTTATTAGTATGGGATTATTAAATGAGGCTACGTGGTCAACGATGTAAAACATAATTTTGTCACGTATGGGTAATGATATGAGATATCATCGGATAAGGTAGCAGGCACCAAAGTTCAGAGTCCACAGGCGTAACATGATGGCATTTCTTTGAAAGTGTTAGACAATGTTATAGTTTCAATAATAATAAAATCTTGGACTTTCATTGTTTTTATTTATTAATTGATGTACAACGTTTCGGTTAGTGTTGTATCTCCAACCGTTTTCAAGTGATAACTAAAATCCATTCAAAAAAGCTACGACTTATCTACTATCCGTTGTTCATCGAAGCTTGACCAATTTTTCATGGCTAAGCAACTCCAGATATTTGAAAGGTTGACACTACTTGGTTGTTGGCAATTATTATAGCTTCTTTAATTTTTTTATCAGTGGTTTTCTTTATAAATAATTTTTGCTTCCGACCATTGTATGCAGTGTTGTTTTGATCACGCGTGTTTGGCAATCCCTGACTTTAAAGTTTTACCTCGTTCCGTATGTTTTTTTGTTATTTAAATCTAAGTCCGAGTAGAATTTTTGTTTCCTCGATGTATACCTCACCAGATGAGGTATACATCGCTCTTTAAATTCTAATGACGGACACTTAATCCCAGATAGTTGTTCTTGACACTTCAAAAGCTTTTGATCAGGTATGTCATGTTGGGCTTCTCAACAAATTTCCTTTCTACGGTCTTCCATCTAAGCTTTGTTCTTGGCTCTCCAGTTTCCTTTATAATTGACGTATATCAGTTATTGTAAGTGGTCATTCTTCCAGCTTCATCCAATTAATGCTAGGGTGCCTCAGGGCTCAGTGCTGGCACCAACTCTGTTTCTTTTTCACATCAACGATCTTCTCTTTTTCAAAACCATTCCTATCCGTAGTTTTGATGACGATAGTACCCTCCACTCTAATATTTTATTTCTTTAACCACCCTTTCTGATTTGAAAAACAAGCGCAGGTCTATGCTGATATCTCTTTCAGAAAACCTTAAAGTAATCTTGGATTGGGGCGCCAAAAATATTGTCCAGTTTAATGCCTCCAAAATACAGTCATGTTCGCTATCGCGAAAAAATTCGACCAATGCACATCCTTTACATATGAGTGGCCAAGTTCTGCAGAACAAAGAATCGTTTAATCTCGTGGGTGTAACTTTTAAGAATGACCTTAACTGGCACAAATGCATTACATCCATAGCCTTAGCAGCTTCAAAAAAATTGGATTCCTTTTTCGAGCCAGAAAGTATTTCTCTCCTTCTAATCTGTATACTCTGTATGTATCCCAGATCAGACCCTCTTTAGAGTATTGTTCTTATGTCTGAAGAATGGCGTCTCCTACAACACGTTGTATTCTTGACTCCATTCAGAGAAGAGCTGTTCGTCTTATTAAATGCCCACCGATAAACTGTAGAGGAGTTGTCCATTTTTTACAGTTATTTTTACGGCTTTTGCTTCAATATGTTGGCCAGAATAATTCCTCCTTTGACAGCTCCCAACGGACCAACACGTAGTGCCACTTTTATGCATCCTTTTAAAGTTCAACTTGAGAAGCCCCGAACTTGCCACTTTGTTTGTTCTTTTTTTTCTAGAGTGTCCAGACTATGAAACCTGCTACCCGCAGAAGTTTTTCCTTCTCACCCAAATCTCCAAATTTTTAAGTCTCGTGTAAAAAACTCACTATTACCACACTCCAGACACCCACGATACATTAGTACTTAGGCCTTAGCCTTCGTGAACTGTCCTAAGATAAAAAACAAACTTAAGTTGGATCACCCCATATTACTTTTCTTTGTTACTTGGGATATTTGAAACATACTGCAGTGAGCCTATTAAACACATTTCAGAATTGTTAAGAAACAACAATGGTCAGTTGCTATTCTAATCATTTTTTATTTTCATTAGCTTAAATAAATATTTTCGTTTGAATATCAAAACAAAAAATAATTTATTTTCTGCTTAAAATTCATACGTCATCCGTTTGTTTTGATTCAATAAAAACAGCATTGTAATGTTCTTCCGTGCATCCAGGAGACATGACAAGCAAATTTAAATATTATCGATTTGAACTTTCAGGTTCCAGACGTGTAAACTTTCACTGGTTGAACCGGCAGACTGAAAATAAAAACCGGGAAATTTTTCGCCTTTGTTTACTTCCTGAGTTTTCTGTTTAAATATTACTTTTGAAATGTTTTCAAATATTTTATTTGTTAAAATTGTTTATTGCAATTTTTAAAAATCTACCTGAAGCTACAATTTTCAGAAATATGAGACGCAGTTTTCTTTAAAAAAAGCTGCGTTTCTTGTTATAGTCCAATAAATGAAGGGTCAAAGCTGTAAATAAATCTATACAGTAGCAGGTCTACTTTGAGTTGAAAACTTTACAAAAAATACTTGACATGTTTGGTTAAGTTACCACCCCAAACAGTGCAAATTGTATCAAATCAGTATTTCATTTCAGATCCAAAATGTTCGTTTTCCATAGTTACAGTTTTACTATTAATTATTAAACTTATTATCCATATTATTTTCGATCACATTTACCACATACTTCAAATCGATTTTTTGGGACCGTAGGTTCATTGTCCCTTTAATTCATTTATAATATTCCGTTATCCACCACATAACACTGTGTAAACATTCCTTGAAATACGTTATTCCTAATAGTCCAGTAAATGAAGGCACAAAGCCGTAAATAAATCTGTTGCGCAATTCTTAGGTCTTCGGAGATGCTTTCGAACGAAAAAAAGCTCATTTAAGAAAGGGCTGAAAATAGCCCCTCGAGCTCCGAAAAATGAGTTTTCCGCTAATATCTGCCAAAATATGCAAAGTGGAGAATTTTGGTTTGAACAAAAAATGAAAATCGCCTTATAATCTACAAAAATGGTCCTTATAATTTTTTTCGAAAATCGATAATTTTTGAGATAACGGGACCCAAAAGTCCCCTTATTTCAACTGCCTCTTTACCGCTAGTATGCCGCTATCTTCATGGATTCACTTATAAGCATATAAGTAAGTTTCATTACTCGGGCAATAATGTACATTTTTTTAATCATTCAAAACTTATCGGAATCAGAAAACGCGTACCTATCAGTGCATATAAGTTTGGGTCCATTCTGATTTTTATTGAATATTAAAAAAACGGTCAAAGTATTTTTTTTACAATGTTTTGGGAGTATATTATTATTTATTGATATTTTTTTAAAAAATGGTTTGTTTTTAACATTTCTTTATCTTTATGACAACTCACGAAGGATTATTATATATGTATATTATATCCTAGAGATTATATATACATATAGTAGCCTAAGTACCAAAGTACCGTGAGTGCCGGATTTTCCGGTGTTTAACCCATTCTTCCCAGTTGTCCAAGCACTGAAACATGCAAATTTTGCATCTCACGGCACCTTTTAGACAACGCTTACTTACTTACTTACAAACAGCTTTATTAGTTACGTACATATTTACAATACTTCCTAAAACTACTTGTGTACATACAATATATTTACAATACATAAACATAAGTATATATAATATTTATATGGTAACATTCTCGAGTGCCTTCATAGGCTTTGAGAATGGGCGACAACCGGGTGAGGGTTGGGGCTGGTGGGAACCCAAGGTAGCGGGGAAGTATTGGTTTCGGGATGGATAGCATTTTCCGATCAATGATCTCACAAACGTTATTAGCCATTGGTTCTGCTAGAAGCTCGGAGGAATTTTATTAATTAATAAGTTTAATTAACATGCTGTATTTGAAAAGCCTTGCTGGGAAAAGTAGCCAAAAACCCAGCTTGTTTTATATCAGGTACTATCTAGCATTGTGTCAGAAACAACGTAGCAATAAACCAAGCCCGGTATGTATTGTTGTCGGTAATTCACATTTATTCACATTTGTTCAGTATTTGATTCATTATTCGCACTCTTATTCATACTATTCACTCTTTTCATTCATTTCCATTCATTCTTATTTAGGTCTTGTCAGTAGTCCTGTTCATAAGTTTATGTTCGTGTTAGAATTAAGGGTTAAAAAATTAGGGATTGATAGGATTGTCAATCGTCTTGGTAGTAGAGGGGTAGTTTGTGGTATAGTGGCTTATGTATGATGTCATCGTAATGTCTGAGCCGCATCAAGTCTTGCGTTAAAACAGACTTTTGCGGCCGTGTGTTGTAAAATTTGTTTGCCAAGGAAAAGATGTATTCATCTATTCTTGGCGTGTTTTTAGACAACGCGGTAGTGCCACCACGGACGTTATTTTTAAATAACTACTACCTAAAAGTGTCTCTCCGGCTCTGGGAATCGAACCCGGATCGCTGGGGTGGCTAGCCAAAACTCTGACCACTACGCTACCGGAGAGACAACATACCTTAGCAAGTGTTCAATAATCCCAGAAAGTTTCCTTTACCATCTTTCTTGCGTTTTGATAAAAATTGATTTGCCCATCTGCATTTTTTAATAAGAAACTGCTACTACCACATCTATCCAGTGTGGAATGTTATGGATTTTTCGATGCCGTTTTTGCGAAAAATATTGGTGTTACGAAAAAAATTGTAAGGACCATTTTTGTAGATTTCAAAGTGATCTTTATTTTTTGTTTGAACAAAAATTCTTTTATTCGCATATTTGGGCAAATATTCCCGGGAAACTCATTTTTGGGACTTTGGGGGGCCATTTTCAGCGGGTTCCCAAGTCGGAATCGTTATAAACTTTTTCTCGCTCAAAAGCATCCGCAAGGATCTAAGAATTGCGCCACAAATAAAAACTGTACAGATTTATTTACAGCTTTGGGTACTTTCAGGTCTTTAGTTACTGGGCTATAAGTAAAGAGTTAGACAAATATTTTAGAGTAGATAACAAATAGCACACCAAAAGCGGGGATAAAGGAAGTCAGAAGGGTTTAACATATCATACTTCCTTGGGGTGGATACACAAAGTTTTGGATTTTTCAGTTTTTTTTTTAAATCGAAAATTTGACATTTTTTATTTTTTAATTATTCTATTTTTGACGAACTTGAGGAATAAAAATATTTAACATTTAAAAAATAATAAGTATGTTGATTTTTAATCTCAAAAAAGTGAAGCCGCGATTCTATACATATAACCGAAAATTTAATAAATAATTTTTTTCCAAATGTAATTTTAGAAACCTTTCTACATTTTTTCTTTACAACCAGTACTTCCAAAGTTATAAGCGATAAAAGTAAAATAAATTTTTTTACATCTTGTATATTTAACTAATATTCTGGTAGTTTCTTCGCACGAGCATATCTCGATTCTAGTTACATACATCTTTTCAAAGCACATCCAATCGAAAACTTAAGGCTTGATCTAATTAGGAAAAAATGAAATGGATGAAGCGAAAAACTACTCCTTTTTTCATACCTATGCTTTTACTGAGAATTTTGCATAAGAATAATTTTGTATTGGCAAGAGAAATTTTCGGAAAATAACTTTTTCATTTTTTGTTTTAAATTTCTATAGGTACGAAACGCCATGTACTACACAAGATGTGCTGATTGATAAGCAAGTATGTAAAACTAGTTTCCACGATTATTTTTCGCATAGAATTTCAAGCCCGAGTCCAGCAGATAAAAACTTAAAAATTATAAAACTAAAACGATGAACAAGCGTGTATAGAGATGGAAACAAAGGAATGAACGACTATGGCGATGGCGTCGAAAAGTCTGCTTCCGTAATGCCAGCACGCAATTAACTTCCAGAGATGCTCAACAAGTTCAAATTAAATTGTCTGTTTTTGCATAACAATGAAAAGAGCGGTGAAATTTTCCTTTAATAAAGAGTTGAAAAGAATCGGCTCTTAATAATGCTTTCCTTTATTATTTTCGGCATGAGGGTTGCTTTGGTTGTAAAAAATTACCTTAACAAATTTTGAAAAAGACAAAGGACATGGCACAAATAACATGGGAATCTGGCTCTCGAACATTTTTTTTAAATTTAAGTATGTTGTTTCTTAGATTAATAGAAACATCTTTTAAATGGGACATTTTTGTGCAAGCCTACAGGGTGGCCCAAAAAATCACTGAGAAGTTGAAGCTTAACTGTTTATTAATTTCAATATAAACGCATAAAGAGTGAAATTTTGTCTAAATCCAACGAATAATATTCTATATATTTGTTTAGAGTTAAAATATTTTGATTTAACATTTAACACATACAGGGTGGTCCAGATCGAATAAATAATATAGCTTATGCCAACCAAAATGTTAATATCGTGATATACGTGTATATATTTTTAGAAATTATATCTTTCTAATAGTTTTTTAAGGTAAATTTAGGTTTAAAATTTTTGGTTTATTGTCCTAAATATACAGGGATATTTGGCATTATTTTTTTTTCACAATATATTTTGTGACATATATAGATGTACAGGGTGTCCAGTTTTCGTGTGTTTTCATATACCAGCTCCCTTACTATAAAAGATAGAAAGATGGGGTTTGCGGCTTACTGTCCTATTTTTTTATGAAACTTTCATTGCCGCAAACGAAATTTTCATAGCCCCCTTAGTTTCTGACATACAGGGGACGGACTTTTTGAAAATTTGTCATTTTTGACCGTCCCCTGTATCTCGATTATTTGGTAACTTTTCAATAAAGTGAAAATGGATTGTTATAGAGTTTTTACGTAGAATTTAGTGGCGTAGGTAGTTTTTTCTAAAAAGTTTTGTTTTTGAGTTACGACCCAAACTTATGTTTTTTTAAATGGGACACCCTATATATTATTTTTTTATCTTATTCCCCCTTTCACAGGCTTTTCAAAAATATATAATAGTCCATATTTATTTCTTTTAAAAAGGAAAATTTTAACATTTTTTGTAAAATTTATCATTTTTCGTATAGAAGGCTATGCCCGCAAATCAAAACAAAATTAACAACGTCATTTTTATTATAACAACTCTATATTAATACATAATAACTAAGCAACATTAAAAGAAAATAACATATTAATTAATTTTTATTTATTTAAATTACAAAAATTGCCCGAATTGGGCTCCGTTGTGTTCCAAACACTTTTGACATATTTTTTCAATTTTTCGCAATCCATTTAATAAAGTAATTGGCCTACCCTGCAAAAGCCTAAACGCTTGATGTGTAGCTTCTCGAAGTTGATCAATATTGTGGTATTGTCTCATATATATCTGATTTGTCATATACCCCCATAAAAAAAAATCCAACACAGAAAGATCTGGTGATCTTGGGGGTCACCTGACAGGTCCATTCTTACCAATCCATTTATCTGGAAATGTTGTTTCTAAATATTCTCTCACTATTTCAGCATTGTGACTCGGAGCGCCATCTTGCTGGTAATAAATATTATTTAAATCGGCCAAAGGAACATCCTCTAATATTTCCATTAGTGCATCTCGCATTATTTCTAGGTGTCTATTTCCGGCTAGCGTTCCTTCATAGATAAAATACTTAATTTTAGTGCCAAAAATGAAGCACGACACGCTAAATCCAAACCGACCTTGACGTTCTCGAGGAAATATTACATATTGGTTCGTTTGGGACCAGTACCTTGAGTTGTTTCGGTTTAGAATACCAGAACTGGTAAAATAAGTCTCGTCTGACCACACCACCTTTCTTTCAAAATTTGCATTTTCCTGCAACATTTGTAGGTACCAATTGCAAAAAACTACCCTACGTTCTGCATCACCGGGATGCAAATGCTGGTATGGTCTAAACTTATGTTTTTTTAGTATTAACTGAGTTTTTGATTTTTTAACCCCAACCATATCATATATTTTTCTGCATGATATGGATGGTTGTACCGCGACAGAAGCCATAGACATGTAAAAATTAGGCCTTAGTTTTTTAAAAGATCCGTGTTCAATGAGATTGGCTTTGATTTTATGAAATATTCTTTTATCAGGTTGATGTCTTTCTGGATACCTACGAAATAATTAGATATGTAACAAAAAGCTAGATAATAATAATGATTAAAACTTTTATATTTATTATGAATATTAATGTTACATATCAATTTTTTTGTTAATGCTGAATATTAGCAATGTCAAAATCTATTCAAATCTCACATTATAATAAAAAAACATCCTATAATATATCATTGTTGAGAAGGCTACTTCTTAACCTATAGGTATATAATATACTATTAAACCTTACCGATTAAAATAAAGCTCCGAGGCTGCGTTGGCGTCTTCATTAGCTTGGATAAAACAAACATACATATCGTGTTTTTCATAATTCTCATATCTATTATTTTGTGCCATGTGGAACATTTTTCACAAAAATAATAAAGTAAACTCCCACATAACAAAAACCCAAATCAAACAAATAACAGTAATATTTGACAACAATAACAATCCATAATGGCGCATTTACAGAATTTTGTTTTTGTCATGGCTATCCGTGATTGACCATCGGAAAATGATAAATTTTACAAAAAATTTAAAATTTTCCTTTTTTAAAAGAAGTAAATATGAACTATTATATATTTTTGAAAGGCCTGTGAAAGGGGGAATAAGATAAAAAAATAATATATAGGGTGTCCCATTTAAAAAAACATAAGTTTGGGTCGTAACTCAAAAACAAAACTTTTTAGAAAAAAACTACCTACGCCACTGAATTCTACGTAAAAAACTCTATAACAATCCATTTTCACTTTATTGAAAAGTTACCAAATAATCGAGATACAGGGGACCGTCAAAAATGACAAATTTTCAAAATCGCCCTGTATGTCAGAAACTAAGGGGGCTATGAAAATTTCGTTTGCGGCAATGAAAGTTTCATAAAAAAATAGGACAGTAAGCCGCAAACCCCATCTTTCTATCTTTTATAGTAAGGGAGCTGGTATATGAAAACACACGAAAACTGGACACCCTGTACATATTTTTAAAATCTGCACATTTTTCTGGAAATTTTTTAACAGAGTTATTATAAAATTAAGCTACCCCTAACTAAAATAATTTTCGTGTACACCTACAGGGTAAAGTATCTAGAAGGTTTCGTCCGTTTTAAAAACTTCGTTTTCATTGTTAGGTAATTTTTTTTAAAACGGAACGCTCGGTATATTTGGCCAAGTTTTAACTCTTTATTCAGTTCTTCATCGAAAATGTAAATAACACTATACGTCGATAATTGTGGTTTTTGAGATAATTAAGTAACTAATAAAATAACTTAATTATATATGGCACACATAACATGTGATTCTGGCTCTCGAACAATTTTTTAAAGTTTGAGTATTTCTGTTTTTTTAAATCAATATGAACATCTTTTACATAGAACATTCCTACAGGGTGGCCTAAAAAATCACTGAAAAGTTAAAGCTTCTCTGTTCCTCAATACTAATTTAAACGTATAAAAAGCCTGACTTGAGTATCATCTAAATCTAAAAAAAAAATCATTTACATACTTGCTTAGAGTTAAAAACTGTGATTTTCTATTTAACACATACAGGGTGCTCCAGTATCGAAGAAAACAACATGTTTATGCCAGTAATATATTAATATCATAATATATTTGTATATATCTTCAGAATTTTTACTTTTGTCAGTTTCTTGTGCTCCAAGTCAAAAAACAAGCTAATTTTGCGTTTTTAAATTTTAAGATAATAATTATATAAAATAATAACTAATTTAATAAATAATACTACATTTTACCCAGCAATTTTTTGTGCGGCAAACAATTTAACAACGACTATCCTAAAAATATAGGTAAATCCAGGAGGCATGGTAAATGAAACCTTCTAGATACTCCACCCTGTAGGTGTACCAAAATTTTAACTTAAATTTACCTTAATAAACTGTCAAAGATGTATACTTTTTAAAGATATATACAAGTATATCACGATATTAACATTTTATTCATAATTCATATTATTTATTCGATACTGGACCACCCTGTAAGGTTGAATGTTAAATCAAATTATTTTAACTCTAAACAAATATATAAAATATTATTCCGTTGGATTTAGACGAATTTACTCTTTTATGCGTTTATATTGGCATTAATAAACAGTTAAGCTTCAACTTCTCAGTGATTTTTTGGGCCACCCTGTAGGCCTGCACAAAAATGTCCTTTTAAAAGATGTTTCTATTGATCTAAGAAACAACATACTCAAATTTTAAAAAAATCGTTCAAGAGCCAGAATCCCATGTTATGTGTGCCATGTCCTTTACCATTTACCGGCAGAAACCTGCTACCACGGAATGTTTGGACTTACGACTATACAGGGTGTAAAAAGTATGATGCTTACGATTTTAATGGGCGATAGTGGAGCTCAAAACAAGTCGAAAAAGCCAAAAACGTATAGGTCAAAAACTAATTGTTTTCGAAATACGGCCTTTTAAAGTTTAAAAAAGTTGGCAACGCCGCGCCCTTTTCATCGCAGCGAGTCAAACTTCAAACGTTTTTTGCGAGGTTTTGCATATTTACACTTTTTTTAAGGAGTTTTAATTGTTCATTTACAATTCAAATAATAAAAATTACTTCTTGTAATTTATTTTGATATTTAATTTGGAATTAAATTTAAATAAAAAACAATAAATACTTATTGTTTGGTTTTTATTTGTAATTAAAAAAATAGTTATACTTACCGAAAGATTAGGCTTAATATCCATTTAAAAAAACAAATTATTATGTTTTAAAAAGCACTTTTTATTTTGCTTGAAGAAAAAGATTTCTCGGTTGCACACATTCCGTTTTCAAAACTCTTTGGTAAGCCTGCACTATGGTTGTCCTAAATGGATGTAGCCTTTACACTTAAATGTTATGAAATTATTTACTTACTTAAAAGTACTTTCTAATTATTTTTTTTTAATTAAATATGTTTAAAAGGTTAAAAATTACATGGGGCACAAATTTTTTTATATTTTAAATTGATTTTTTTTATTTTCAAATTAAATCGTTTTTTGAACGTAAGGCTGCTTGAAAATAGGTATAATTTATTTTTTCTGTATTGTATTGGTGATACTCTGTATAATCTGCAGATAAAAGGATATTTATAATTCCTTGTGCACAGTTATTTTGGCTTAATTTGTTATTTCCTAATAGTAATATAACAAATTACTTAATTAAGATACTTATTATTATTTTTCATATGGCTTCATACAATTGGTTTTCTAATTTACACTGTATTTTTATTTTATCTAATATCACTTTATGAGTAAAATAGGTTAATATACACAGTAGGTAAATATGAAAAGTACTAGTATTTTTTGTATTTAAACACAGTTAATACTTAGCTAAACACTCTATAGACTCAAACGAGGTCAAAGTCCAATTAAAGGACACCAAAGGACCTCCAGATGGGAAATAGAGGAGGACCAAGAGGTCAGCTTATTGTTTGAGATGCCCTCAGACAGGTCAACCCCTCGTTTCATCATCAACAGACACTTTCGGATTGTCATAACAGATAGGGAGGACTGGAAAGAAGGCCCTCCAATCAAAGCCGATCATTTCTGGTATATAGATGGCTCCAAGACCAACAGGGGAGTAGGAGCTGGCATCTATGGAGACAAAAGATAACCAAAATTCTTGGTCAGCACGCCACGGTTTTCCAAGTGGAAATCGCAGCAATAATATATTGCCCCGTGCGGTGTAAGAAAAAGGAAAACACATCGTAATTTACTCAGGCAGCCAAGCGGCCCTGAAGGCCATCAGTCCTCTAAAAGTTAATTCCAAACTAGTGGGGGACTATATACAGGCCCGAAAAAGTCGGCTTGGCAAACAAACTTACAGTAGCCTGGGTACCAGGCATAGATAACCTAACTTTAGATATATAATGACTAATCGCATTTATGGCAAGTTTACGACCTCGCGCACTAAACAAACGATAGTGCCATTAAGCATGCGTATTTAAAAAGCAGGACCAGTTCTGGACTTAGAAATTTGTATGTCATTAATTAATTTATATTTATATAATATATTTTTTATATATTTAGATACTAAATTCTTTTATTTTGCGTTTCTATACATGTATAAATTATGTTAGGTAGTAATATAAACCATGAGTTAACAAAATTAATATTGCAAAATATAAATAGAAAAAATAGGGGCTAATAAAAGATAGGGTTAATTTCAAGACCCAGTTTTTGTACCGCCTTAAAATGGTTTGGAAACTGTTAGAATTTATTAAACGCGTGACTGTCGACTTTACAAGTTTTATGTCAGTTCAAAAACGGCGGAGTTTGAACGCTTTCTATATATTTAAAGGGTTTTGCTTTGCTTGGGGATCAGTAAAGCGATGCAATAAACGGTTGTTTGCGAGATTGGAACAGACTTATAAACAAAAGGATAAAAAAATGTTTATACAAATAACGTTAACTCTTTTCCTGCTTACACTTATGTTTTCGATAGCGATAAAAGGATATTCTAAACATCTTAAATGTATTTATACAAAACGAGTATTTATTTACTAGAGGCAGCTTTACCGTTTGGCAGTGCAAAAGAGAAAAAAGAATCATAGGATTAACCTTTCTCCGTGGCTCCAACCATAGTGCCGATAGATCGACGCGGAGAGACCGACAAATCAGCACGCAGAGCGGGGTATATATATTCTTTTCACCGACCAATGATCACGTCGGAGGGAGAAAAAGGTTATACCGCTAATTTTTCTTTCTTGCACAAATGATCGTTTTCCAAGCGGCAAGAGTGCCTCTAGTAGGTATATGCTCCAAGGGAATATGTTTTATGTTGTAATCATACTTACTGACTTTTTAGATTAATGCAATACATTTTTTGTTCAGATTTTTTAATCCGAAATAAATAATTATAGTGATTTTTTTCAATTATGATTGTGTTACATAGATGAAACAAAAAGTTAATTCTTAGATAAGCCACAAGAGTCATGTTCAGTCGTATTCGCCATTTTTTATTATTATTAACTACACTACAACTCATCAGCGTGAACCAGTACAAAAATTTGTGGCTTTCCATAGCTGTAACATTCAGAAGAACTAGAGGAATTTAAGGAGCTGACAATGGATAATATGTTTATTTTTTATTAAGAACAACATCTAAACAAACCAATGTGTTTCACTGGTTCAAAAAACCAGTAGCCATGGTTTTTTTAACCAGTGTAATATATATTTTGTTTAAGTCATCAATTGACGAAGTACGGAACTGGCCGGCGACGAATTTGTAAATAAAATCGATCTGCTAGTCCGTTTTGCGCATGATTTAGGACCCTAAGAGATGATTAGCGCCACGGCGCACGGACACATTTTTTCGCCCATAAAATCTCACTTTTGAACCGCGCATCTGATACCCTTTACCGGTCCATATTGAGGACAGTGGTACCAGGCCACGAGGGCCACCCAGGTTACGAAGAGGTCGACGACAAAAGAGGATCAGCCATGGAAATGATCGACCCGGAGCCATTCTGTGGAATATCGGTAGGGCTCTTTAACTTTAAAGCATCTATTTAGAGTTGGGTATACAGAGAGTTTCAAAGCTGGTGGGTACAAACACCAGGACAATGACAGGCAAAGCAGTTCATTAAGACCTGCTCGGCCAAGTTTACTTCGGACCTACTGAGCCACAGTCGTAAGGTCGTAAGGATAATGGTAGGTCAACTAACATGACATTGCAAACTCAACAAGCACTATCTTGGCTTAGATTTACTAGGGCTTGGTGAGGAAAAGCCAAAACCGGCGAGATATATGGAGTGGTCAGTGTCAAGACTCTGGAGTCTAGTTAAGAAAGACGGGTCTGGACAAGGTACTCTAAAGAATGATAGGAGAAACCACAATAAATCTGGTAAGGTTGCAGTGGTGGAGGTCATTTTTGCCATCTCCGCTCAAATAATCAAATCTTATCTAATCTAGCAAACCATTATTTTTTAAAATTAGCTAGATATAAATTATACCTAGCTCTAGCTGCTCATCCTGTAGGTTTAAAGTTTTGATGCAATGATAAAAATGGCTTCTTTTGAGGTCCGTAATAACATATTAAAATTTGGTTAAATTTTACTGATTTAAAGTATTCTTAGTTATTTAAATTGTCAGTTAACAACTCATTGTTAGGAAAGGCTTATTATGTATTCTCTGAATACTTTATAGATTGCATAGCACCATTATATTGCCGTTTTTCACCATATTATCATATAATTTATTATTATTTTTTGAATTATCATAGTTTTATTTTATTTTGCTTTATCGAAAAGAAGTATAATCTTATATGACAATAAAGCAATATTATTTTTATCATATTAAAAACAAAAAAATCTGTGACCGCGCTATGTATACTATACCCCCACAGACACACCAATGAACAAGCAGGCCAAGTGCCCAGCCTTACTATACCCCTTTTACTTTCTTATAATCAATAGTCTAAAAAAATAATTTTTCGAAAACTCAGGTGTGTTTAGGTTTAATTAAAATTTCAAACGTTGTTGTTGAAATTAAAGAGAACAGTCTAATTAGGTACATGACGCTCGGCTATAATTAAAGTGTCGAGGTAAACGTAGCAGTCTCCACGCTTATCCATCCACACTCTATGGCGTGTAATTTGCTATCACCCCTAAAATGTTTATCCAACCCTTTATTGCAGACTAACGTGTGTGGAGTAATGTTTGAACAGTGCTATATGTAGTAGATAATGGAAAATTATAAATCATATTTAGGGACAACGAACCCAACTTACATTTTTTGTTTTATAATGGTAAGGGTTACGTTTCGATTACCTATTTTATAAAAGCTAAGAACCTATCAATGGTTGGCCAAACGTTTTCGTTACTCTTATTAAACTCTTATAGCACTTAAATGGAAAATTTTATAAAGGTAACGGTGACTAAATTTTAGTACCATAAAAAACCTTTACTCTCCATTTATTTGTAACTAAGAGGTTGTCGTCACCTTTATAAACCATAAATAAGTTTTATAGCGGTAAGGAATACATTTTCGTTACAGCTATAAAATCTAAATATTCCTTATAAAATCCATTATAAACTTCCTGACCTACAGTGTTTATAAATACCAAATAACTTTCGGAGCCTAAAGTTTTATTAAACGGTAACGGATATTTATAGGAGGTTTATAAGGAACCTTGACTTTTATAATAGTTTTTATAGTTTTATAAGGAAACTATTGGTGTTACAAGATTTGTAAGACGCCCAAAAAATACGAAAATACTTAAAGTTTTGTAACATTGCATCCAAAATGTTTCCGTTACCTTATTTATAAAATCTTTGGTTTTGGTTACTTAAAGTTTTTTAAAAGTGTTTTATAGCGTTTTTAAAAACCTTATTATAAAACTTTTACTTTTGGGGTTTTATAGCTTACTTCGTAAAACCCTTATAAATCTTAAGGCACCTAATAAATATTCTAAAGCTACTTCAAAACCTAAAGAATTTTATAAAATTTATAGGCCCAGTAGCAACTTTTTCATGTGAAAGGGGCACAGCAGGGCACTATATTTTTTAGGTTTAGATGTTTAATAATTGTTTTCTGTGTTTTCCTAATGTTTAATAATTAATTGTAAGTAAAACATGTCACAGGAGAGAAAAAATTGGAAAAAAGTTAAATACAGGGTTATCCAAATTAAGTGTCCACCATTGGTAACTTTGTTATTAGTGAAAATACAAAGTTGTTTAAATTAGCAAACTAGTATCATTTTTAAAGCTGGTAAAAAGGAGAAATAAAAAAAAACAATTGAGAAACGTATTTTTGAGTTTTTCAGTAAAATAAACTTTTTTTAAATGGAAACCCCTGTATATTATATTTTTTTCTGTTAAAACATCAAATTTTAAACAAAAAAGTTTATAATGACTTTTCCGCTAGAGTCAAAATAACGATAAATATTTTTAATTATTTGCAGTATTAAAATATTAAGATGGCTATGAAAACAACATGGCCTTCGCGATTTGACAGCATTAGGATAAGCGACAAATTGCTAAACTGGACATACTCGCAACTAGAAGGCTTTGGAAAACAATGATAAAATCAAATAATGTCAAACATTAGTGTGTTTGTCAAATACTTGTTTATAAGCTTTATTGTGTCAGTCATTAATTTACAGAAAAATGTTCTCTCATGAAGAAAAGTGTGATATGTTAGAATGCTATTTAGTGTGCAGAAAATCCTCCTTGAGAGCAAGAGAATACTACAGTGAATTATATCCCACTCGCATTCAACCGTATGAACGATATTTTCTGAGACTTTATCGAAAATTTAGGGGCAACGAAAATGTTTTTGCTAAAACAAGGGCAAAAAAATAATTCACAATAAGCGAGGCCACGGAAATTACAGTTATTGGATATTTCGAAGCTTATAGTGAGAATTCAATACCAGATATTCTGAAGGACTCTAATTTCAGTTATGGTACTGTTCAAACGATTTTAAAAAAGTACAAATTTATTCCGTATTAGTACCGACCAGTTCAAACGCTTTTGGCAAGGGATCCAGAGAAAAGACTTGTTTTTTGCCTTTGGTATCTTTTGTTAGTACATCCAAGAGGTCCACAAGTCCGTTTCAGTTTCAACGTTTGGTGCGGTATAATTGGTTCAAAAATTGTTGGTCCGTTCTTTTATGAGGGCACCCTAACTGGTGAAAGATATGTGGAATTTATGACAGAAATTTTGAATAATTTCTTAGACGAATTTGATCTTATAAGTAGACATTATCTGCATTTTTAGCAAGAGGTACTTATCATTTTCTAAGTACTACTTTTAATGATCAGTGGATAGGAACAAATGGCCTGATCCAGTGGCCTCCCAGATCACCAGATCTAACCCCATTTGATTACTTCTTGTTGGGTTACTTAAAGAACCAAATTTACAAGCGAAGCACGATAACGTCGACGCTTTAAAGACTGCAGTTAGAGAAAAGATAACCCAGATAGATGATAGGACCATACTTAAGACAGTTCGAGCAGTTGAAAAACGTGCCCAAAAATGTTTTGAAGAACAAGGTGGTGTTTTCGAGCATCTTTTTAAAAAAAAATGTTATTTTATTTTGCAAGATTATGAGTTGATGTTGAAAATAGAGTTTGTCGATACAATTTAATTGTTTCAGATTGGGGGCCATAACTTCAACAATTTGCAACCTAGGAGAAAAGTCATTAAAAACTTTTTTGTTTAAAACTTGATGTTTTAACAGAAAAAAATATAATATACAGGGGTTTCCATTAAAAAAAAAGTTATTTTACTAAAAAAAAAACAAAATAACGATTCTCAATTGTTTTTTTTTTATTTCTCATTTTTACCAGCGTTAAAAATGCTACTAGTTTGCTAATTTAAACAACTTTGTATTTTCACTTATAACAAAGTTACCAATGGTGGACACTTAATTTGGATAACCCTGTATAGTAGCAGCTTTTATAGAAAGTGCGCTAAAACCCGCGAGAAGTTTTTCAAAAGCAAATATAAACAAAAACAACATTTAAAAGTGGGGTTATGGTCATGCAATTGACATTTGACATTTGAGAACTACTAGCTTTCAATTGGTTTTTCGGTTACTTCAGGTTTTATACCGGTAACGACGGTGTCTATAAAAACCTTTTTGGTATCTTATAAAATTGTAAGTATCACAAACACACCTAAGATTTTATTGCAAGAATATTTCCGTAAGGCACTTAGGTAAGTTTTATAAAAGTTTTTAAGGTGTCTATTATTACCTAAAGGCTCATATAAAACTATAAGTGTTTAAAAAGCAAAATGCGAAAATGGCGTCCTTTTATATGGCGGCCATTTTTATGTTTGTGTTTGAATTGAATGTTTACACAAAAAAAAATATTTTATTTTAAGCCATACTACTGAAGCTAAAAGACATAGGAGTGTTTCTTCAAAAACATGGGGTTAAGAAATGTTGGGCAGTTTATTTGCAAAACACAAATCATGAGACATAATTTTAATTTTGAGGTTTTTACAAAAATAAAGTTTTTAGGAAGGGTAAAATGTAAAATTACTCCATAAATCTTTCGGGCCACGTAAAATTAAATCCTCATAGAAAATTTTCAGAGTATTTAAGTTGTTATAATAAATATTTAATACGCCATTTTGATAATATCAAAGTAAAAATTCATTGCTGCCAACTTTAGAGTAGAAGCAGAATAATAATGACAAGGACTTTTAGTTACAAATAAATGGAGAGTAAAAGTTTTATATGGTACTAAAATTTAGTCACCGTTACCTTTATAAGATTCTCCATTTAAGTGCTATAAGGGTTTTATAAGAGTAACCAAAAAGGTTCGCGAACCATTGATAGGTTCTTAGGTTTTATGAAATAGGTAATCGAAACGTAACCGTTACCATCCAAGGAAGTTTAAAGGTGTATGGAAGCCCAATACTGTAGAACAAAATTGTCCAGGCGTGCAGGGCAGCGGGAATAGGGGGGTTGGCCCCGCGGAATTTGCGCAATGAATAGTAGGTCAGAGCCAGATTTCCATAATTCTTTGTTACTATCTATAAAATTGACATCATCAAATGTCAAATTCCAACATTCACTGTTTTTTTTTGCACAAAATTGTTGGTTATTTAAGGATACTACTATAGAATATTTAAAATTATTGTGTAATATTAGATTTTATATCATCTGCTATAATATGGAAAGAATGGCGCTTCTATTTAAATGGTCGATATTTTTGGAAGTTTTGTATTTTTACCAAAAATCTTTGTAAATAAATAAAAACACGATTATTTAAAATAAATTTCAAACATTGGTACCTGAGTATCCATTGTAACAGTATCCGTTAAATATTATGTGTGTACAGTATGTCGAGCTTAAAAAGTTGATAATGCAAGATTAAGAAACCAAAAATCTAATTTATTTTTAAACAAATGTATTGTCTCGAAAGTTGCCTCCTCTTCGATTTTGATCAAATTTGGTATACAGGGGTTTTTTGGGGCGCTGATATCAAATCTGAAAAAATATCTTTTCGGCAACGTTTCGTTTCCGAGATCTTCATCATCAAAGTTGAAAATTAAACTAACCTCATTTTCACTATATTCTCCCTTCTTTTTGTACACAATTCTTGATTTTTACACTAAAGTGGCACACGATATTTTATAAACACCTTTTAAAACCTTGTATTTTTATTTATTTTACATTTTTTTTCCATTAATTGCGTTAAGTTCAAAGGCAGTAGCCATATTTGCTTAAAAAATAAAGGTGTAAAATAAACATAAAAAAAAGTTTTTAAAAGGTGTTTGTGAAATATTGTGTGCCAATTTAGTGTAAAAATCAAGAATTTTGTGCAAAAAGGAGGAATAGTGTAAATAAGGTTAGTTTGATTTTCAATTTTGATGATGAATATCTCGAAAACGAAAAATTGCCGATTTTTTTTTTAGATTTGTAATCAGCGCCCCAAAAAACCGTACCAAAATTGTACTTCCTTTCATTCAATTAGAGGGACCTGTATATATTAAAATCTGCCTGGTCTACCAGTAATCAATAATTTTGATCCTTTAAAAGAAAGTACTAAATTATTAAATGAAATAAAAGTACCTAAATGTAAACCTTATTTCTTTTTAATAATCCACAGAAATACACAAACTTTGTGGAAATCATCGTAAAGATAGTTAAGATTGCCTTACTTTTGTCACTAATATTACCTACGAAATTTTCATTTTCTTTTATTCATAATTGATATATTATTATTTATTCGGTTACCTAACGTTACGTCTTATAAGAAGCACCTAATTTAAATATAAAAAATACTTACCTAAAGTTAAAAAGACGGGTATGTTACCCTTGGATTTGCAAGACAAAACCATACAACCTCTAGTCATTTTGTTACGATATTATAAGTAAAAAACAATAAACACAAAATTAAAGTCACAATTTAATAAACACTAATCACTAAAATAAGAAGGTTTTGATCAATCCAAAGAACGGTACTCCGGCTCTCATAAAATTATAATGTGTTGGCTAACTTCACACTGATTTATCAGTGTGTAAGTAGGCAACACATTAAATTATTTCGTGGAATTTTGTTATTGCGCAGAATCGGCGGGGCCAACTCTGACAGTTATTTTCATACTGGGCTGGACATTTTTTGATCGAATGGGCCATAGCATTGGGCTTCCATACACCTTTAAACTTCCTTGTTACCATCATAAAACAAAAAATGTTAGTTGGGAAGTTTTTATGAGCTTGTAGTATTCTTTTCAAATGTTCTTTTTATATCCGAAAGATTTCTCACATTTTCCCCTATATCCTGTATAAAGATATAATCCTTACACAAGAAAAAACTTCATAGAATTAATAAAAAAATAATTTATTAGAACCAACTTTTTAAATTAAACTTTTTCCCAAAAATTGCTGAGGGCAAGGAACGGCAAACTAATAATTTTTAAAGGGTTTTCCCAAGTTTTAAAAGGAAAATTTATATGCAGAATTTTTATCCGAGACTTCAGAGTAAATTTGCAAGTTTTGTTAACTTTTTAGTCCCGTTTCTCAATAGATAAAATCTTGCACAAATTCGATAGAAATGCAGGTAAACTTGTTCCGGTAAAAGCATCGATTTTAGTTTTAAATTGGATATTTCTTTACAATGTACGAAAGGGTATTGATGAATTTTTAGTCTTCTATGCAAAAAAAACGACTAAAAAAATAAAAGTTGTTTTTTTTAAATTTCCCGAGCCAATACAAAATACACTGTTAAGCAAAATTCTGTATGTAAAATCTGACCAATAACAAATGTGAAAATAACAACAATCTCTATTACTTCATTTAAAGGAGCATTATCAAGGATATTGAAAAGGTTTGATAGGAATATGTCCAGATATCTATTTGTATTTAAATTTCTCAGGTGCACAAAAAAATAGTGATGTGTGCTGGTGTATTTTTTTCGCTGAACACAAATCGGAAGTCAAAATTGGGAGTAAAACAGCAAAAAATCGAGAAAAACCCAAAAAAACGATACGTACCATTTACCTGCTACCAGGGAATGTTTAAATTACGACGATATAAACTATAAAAAATACAAAAAATTGCCTAAAACGAAAAATAAAGCTTTTTAAATTGTCTATATAAAAAGATATACAGGATCCTGCAGCTCATCGCCCGCCTTATGTCGCTCATTTATTATTTAATGTAAAATTTTCAAATTTTGCAGACGTACCTTTAACCTACGGTGCATTTCAGAAAATTAATTTTGGTTATACAGGGTGTCACAAAAAAGTGTGACGTCACTATGGTGAATTTTTTTAAATTAAATGCTCTGTGTTTTTTTTGTAATATTTAGGTACCTCTTGTGGTCATCTATCTTTCTCTAAAATTTTGTCAACATCGGTTCAGTAATTTCAGAGAAAAAAATAAAATATTGAAAAAAACTGTCTTGCACCACTGAATTTTAAAATGGATAAAAATACAATGATGCTTGATTAATAGAATTAAACAAGGAACTTATTAAGTAACATAATATTAGTCGCTCAGGTCATGTTTGGTTAATTCGAACTGTACAGGGTGTCCAAAACTTAGTGCCAAACTCTTTAACCTTTAAAACACTCTTTATTTTTTTTATTTTAAATATAAGCTCATGTATATTTTAAGGTGATTAGATGCAGAATTAAAAAACAACAAAGGTTATTCGTTGAAAACTCATTTTGGCATCTATTTTAATAGTAATATCATTGAATACAAATGATAGGTGGCTATGAAAAACAATTTATTGATATTAGAGTTTCCTAATAACGTAAATTATTATCTAAAAATCCGTTAAAGTTACATAAATGTTAGCCAAAAGGTATTACAAATTAAAAATTAGATTTATTTAACATTCAAAGATATTTCTTAAATTAAAAATTTATTTTAATTTTTATAGTACCTACGTCAAAATGAGATTCTGTAAGTTTAATAATCTCCAATATCAATAAATTGTTTTTTATAGCCACCTTTTTATTCAATGGTATTACTATTAAAATATATAAAAAAATGAGTTTTCAACGAATAACTTTTAAAGTGTTAGGAATTTTGATAGGGTTATATTTAAAAAAATGTTTGCTTTTTAGGTCTGCATCTAACGACCTGAAAATATAAAGGGGCTCACATTTAAAATAAGAAAAATAAAGTGCTTTAAAATTTGAAGAGTTTGACACTAAATTTTGGACATCCTGTACAGTTTGAATTAACCAAGCATGACCTAAGCGACTGATATTAAGTTACTTATAATTATGTTTCTTGTTTAATTCCATTAAAAAAATAAAAAAACAAGGACAAATTAATTTTTAATTTTTTTCCAGGGTTATACCTTGAAAAAATTCTAAAAATTCGGTTTTTTGCAAACACCACTTTTCGTTGTGGACCTGTGTTTTCTTTACAAAACAGCGATACACTAGTTTATTTTGAAATAAAAAACAACTTACAAATTATATGGGGATTTGTGGAGTTTCAATTTTTTAATTATATCGGTTAAGAAAAAAGCAACTTGTTATTCAAAATTCATCTAACCCTATATTTTTTTGTAAAAAAAACCATCCTCGTTAGATTTATTTAAAAACCAGTGACAAAATTTCAATCTTCTCACATCATCAGCAGGGTGCAAATATTGGGTAATATTCACAACATAGGGAAAATATTCATTGGACGTCAAAATTCTTTGCTTCTAAGTCATTTTTACAAATTATTATGTAAAAATGAAATTGACGTTAAGTTAATAATAGCTTGAATGTCAACATAGTTTCGTATCTAGGATACTGGCTTTTGTTTTATACTGTGGTTTAAAGTATGTAATAAAGTTTAAATAAATCGCAGAGAAAACCAGTATTATTTATGGTGTGTTAAATTTTTGAAAAGAAAATTTAATATGCCATCCTTTTAGAATAAATTATACAGGGTGTTCCATTTATAGTCTGTCTCAATGTATATCGATATGGCTTTTGACGGACAATACCCCAATAAACCTTTAACGATTTTATTACCAAGGTTTTGTTATTAAGTAAACCTATTATTTCATAATGGCAGGGGTGGGCAGGTATTTCTTGAGTATTGACCATTAGGTATATAAATATTTCGGCTAATATTTTAATGGCAGTGTTGAATAACCGTTTTTACTGTGCGTTTCAAAAAAGTTGTTTTATGAGAATATAACTATGTCGCGTCGAAATCATTTGTCATTAAATGCAGAACGGATTGTGAAAAATGAGTATGAAACATTAATCAGTAGAGGACTAATTAAACAAGAAGCTGCAAAAGAAACATGTTTACTTACAAAAACTTCAATATCATCGATAAAGGATATTATTGCTAGTGAAGAATTAAGCAAAAGAAAAAAACGGAGTGATTTTTAATCTCACCGTATAGACGATAGTGATCAGGACCTAATAAGAAGGAAATTATATTGTCTTTATGAAAGCGGAGTTGTTCCTACCTTAGATAAACTGAAAAAGAAGCTAGATGAAGACGAAATCAATATAAATATTAGCCATGCCACCCTCCATAGAGTTGTTTGTAAAATGATATTTAAACACCGCAAATAGACAAAAGACAAGTAGTAATGGAATCGCATAGATTACGCACTTGGAGATTTAATTACCTTCAAGAAATTAAAAGATATAGACTAGAAAACATATCCATAAATTATCTTGATAAAATATGGTTTGATACACGACACAGTATCCAAAGGATGGGTTGATTCCAGTCAAGACTGTCAAACGAAAGCACCTTTAAATAAAGGAAAACGCATTACCATTATACACGCTGGCTCAAAAGACAGATTTGTCCCAAACTGCTTGCTGTTGTCTGCAAAAAATATTAAGGATTCTAGCTTGGATTATCATGAGGATACTAGTGCAGAACTTTTTGAAAACTGGTTTCAAAATTATCTTTTAATAAATATTCCAAACCACAGTGTTATTGTCATGGATAATGCATTATACCACGGCCGCCTGCTACACAAAGCACCAGCTTCACCAAGTTCAGAGACTGAAATTCAGGAATATTTGTTAAAAAATTATATTTATGTTCAATTCAGTTACAAAAAAGCGCATCTTTTGGAAGTTCTAAATTCATATCCAATTAAAAAACAATATGTATGTGATAATTTGGCTGAACAGGTGGGCATACTGTCTTTCGGCTGCCCCGTATCACTGTATGTTTAACCCCATAGATCATTTGTGGAACCCCAAATAAAATCAAAGATCAGAGCAAAATATGTTACACCTACTTTAAGTGCCAGTGTTATAAATTTGATAAAAAAATGTAATTACTAACATACCAGTTGAGAGCTGGAAAAATTCAGTACAGCACATTTTAAAAATTGAGGACTCTTACATTTCTGTCCTTAACAACATAAATCCTATTGTAATTAATCTCAATGATGACTCTTATAGTAAAACAGAATTAAATTTAGATATTTAGATTAAAAATGTAATTATGTATAGATAATATAGTTATAAATTTATTAAAACTTCGCATATATTTAATTTCTTAATGTAATTTTAAGATAATACTTACCTAAATAAACAATAAATTATAAATCTTTTAATTATTAGAGTCCGTCCCTAATGTTCTGTCCATACCTACTGATCCGCAGTTTTATTGTTGTCGGTAGGTATAATCCATAAATAAAGGCAAAAGCTAACACGGTATACTTTCAGACAAACTATACAAAAATGAGGTTGGGTCCGATAGTTTTTTACCTAACCCCGTACACTTATTTTAAAAACAGCAGATTATTTAGCAATCATTATAAAGAAACTTTTGTTTAAAAAAAATTCTGTATCTCGTTTTACTAAGGAATTATAGGGTCATTTTGAAATTAACAATTTTGTGATTTTCCCCGTATCTCTTAAGAGTGCATTTACGCTACACCTTAGGGGTCGGGCGAAAGGACGCTGAGACGGTGAGCGGAGACCAAGGAAGTTTAAAGGTGTATGGAAGCCCAATGCTATAGCCCATTCGATCAAAAAATGTCCAGTCCAGTATGAAAATAACTGTCAGAGTTGGCCCCGCCGATTCTGCGCAATAACAAAATTCCACGAAATAATTTAATGTGTTGCCTACTTACACACTGATAAATCAGTGTGAAGTTAGCCAACACATTATAATTTTATGAGAGCCGGAGTACCGTTTTTTGAATTGATCAAAACCTTCTTATTTTAGTGATTAGTGTTTATTAAATTGTGACTATAATTTTGTGTTTATTGTTTGTTACTTATAATATCGTAATAAAATAACTAGGTTGTATGGTTTTGTCTTGCAAATCCAAGGGTAACATACCCGTCTTTTTAACTTTAGGTAAGTATTTTTTATATTTAAATTAGGTGCTTCTTATAAGACGTAACGTTAGGTAACCGAATAAATAATAATATATCAATTATGAATAATACAAAATGAAAATTTCATAGGAAATATTAGTGAGAAAAGTAAGGTAATCTTAACTATCTTTTAGATTTCCACAATGTTTGTGTATTTCTGTGGATTATTAAAAAGAAATAAGGTTTACATTTAGGTACTTTTATTTCATTTAATAATTTAGTACACTCTTTAAAGGATCAAAATTATTGATTACTGGGCAGACCAGGCAAATTTTAATATATATACAGGTCCTCTAATTGAATAAAAGGGAAGTACAATTTTGGTACGGATTTTTGGGGCGCTGATTACAAATCTAAAAAAAAATCGGTGTTTGTTTTCGAGATATTCATCATCAAAATCGAAAATCAAACTAACCTATTTACACTATTCCTCCTTCTTTTTGCACAAATTTTGATTTTTACACTAAATTGGCACACAATATTCACAAACACCTTTTAAAAACTTTTTTATGTTTATTTTACACCTTTTTTACACTTTTATTTTTTAAGCATATATGGTTGCTGCCTTTGAACTTAAAAGTTCGCAATTTAATGGAAAAAAATGTAAAATAAATAAAAATACAAGGTTTTAAAAGGTTTTTATAAAATATCGTGTGCCACTTTAGTGTAAAAATCAAGAATTGTGTACAAAAAGAAGGGAGAATATAGTGAAAATGAGGTTTGTTTGATTTTCAATTTTGATGATGAATATCTCGAAAACGAAACGTTGCGGAAATCAGCGCCCCAAAAAAACCCCGTATACCAAACTTGGTCAAAATCGGAGAGGTGGCAACTTTGATGATGAAGATCTCGGAAACGAAACGTTGCCGAAAAGATATTTTTTTAGATTTGTAATCAGCGCCCCAAAAAACCCCTGTATACCAAATTTGATCAAAATCGGAGAGAAGACAACTTTCGAGACAATACCATTTGTTTAAAAGTAAATTAGATTTTTGGTTTCTTAATCTTGCATTATCAACTTTTTAAGCTCGACATACTGTACACACATAATATTTACAATTATTACAATGGATACTCAGGTACTAAAGGTTACTAAACATTTTTAACCACTGTTATTCTGTCTCATGAATGTTTGTTATTAGTGAAAAGTATATGCCTAAAAGGCAATTATAAAAATTTTCACTTTTTAATGTACAACCAGAATCTTAGGATTAGATTAAACTCATTTACACTATCTTGTCCTTCTTTTATCACAAAATTGATGATAAGTACATAATACTATCATACAATGTTTGAAATTTATTTTCAAAAATCGTGTTTTTATTTATTTACAAATATTTTTGGTAAAAATACAAAACTTCCAAAAATATCGACCATTTAAATAGAAGGCAGTAAAGTGGCGCCATCTATTATTTCCTTATTATATCAGATGATATAAAATCTAATATTACACAATAATTTTAAATATTCTATGGTAGTATCCTTTAATAACCAACAATTTTGTGCAAAAAATAAAAAAAAAACAGTGAATGTTGGAATTTGCCATTTGATGATGTCAATTTTATAGATAGTAACAAAGAATTATGAAAATCCGTCCCTGACCTACTATTCATTGCGCAAATTCCGCGGGGCCAACCCCCCTATTCCCGCTGCCCTGCACGCCTGGACAATTTTGTTCTACAGTATTGGGCTTCCGTACACCTTTAAACTTCCTTGGCGAAGACTAACAAACTCCCACTATCACAATTTTCGTATAGCCGCATTAAAAATATTATATTTTATTTAGGTTCTTCCAAAATTCGGTGTATCGATGCGATGTTGTTTCCGATTGCAAGCCTACAGGAGATAACGTTTTTCGGTAACTATTTTTCACTTAAATGACATAAATTATACATCATTTTAAAGGTAAGGAAATAGTCTATGCCTCTGCTGTAACAGATTTTTGAAATATGAGTCGAGTTAAGAGAAAATAGTATCTAAACATAACCGATTTTAGGGTGACTTTCACTCAAGGAAATATTAAAAACTATATTCAAATTTAAAAAACTATTACAGCAGAAGCTTAGATTTAAGTGTTGGCTTTAATATAGTTTTTGAAAATTATCGATAACTTATACCATTTTTGAGAAAAATATTATGCCCTGAACCCCAAATTGGATCCCAAATTCTCGGCGCGAATGGACTCTTAAGCGAGCAAAAATTTTCAAATTTTGATTTTACCATATTAAGTTTGATCCAAAAAGAGCAAATAACGCCCATGGTACTTTCATGACAGCACAAAAAAACTTGTAAAAAATTGATGCTATTAGCCGTTACTATGTGGTAATTAATCATCATGAAGAACACTGATAAATAAAACTACTATGTTTTTTACCACTAAAATATATTCACAATTATTGTTACTGCAGTTTCAACTCACATAGTCATTTTCAAACAAAATTTTTTTTCAGACTAAAGTATCAATACAAAAATAAGGTGAATTTATACCTCTAAGTGGTAAATATATTCTTAGGAAGCGGCGGAGCAATTAACAGTTTATTATGGTTTGGCGACAGTAAATAGCGGGGAGAATACAAGTTCGGTTTGGTCATTAAGCAGATGTACATTATTATTTTTATTGCCTTTGTATATTTCTAGGGATTTCAGATAGTTTAATTTATGGCCCTTGGTTGAATAGTGTAATATTTCGATATTATTTAAATTGGGAAATTTGTGTTTTTGTTCTAAACAATGATTAGCAAAAATAGAGTCTGTTTTTTATAGTCTATAAGATCTAAAGTGTTCTAAATAGCGAGTTTTTATGCTCCTACGGCTTTGTCCTATATAAAAGTTATCACATTCTGAACATTTCAACTTATAAAAACTGATTTATTAATTTTGTTGGTTTGATCTTTAGCGTTATAAATAATATTCGATATATTGTTCTGAGATTTAAAAGCAACTTTAATATTGTGTTTGGATAGAGTGTTGGCTATTTTTTCTGATAGGGTGCCGCAATACGATAAGGATACATATTTTTGGTTATTTCCTTGATCTTTAATTTTTGGATAGATTAATTGAAAAGCTAAGCGTTTTTGTATTTTGGTTATTAATTTCTTTATGGTTTGTTTGGAGAATTTATTTGATTAAGCAATATTTTCAATGGTACAAAGTTCTTTCTGTAGCTCTTCTTCAGAGAGAGGCAAAGAGAGTGCTATGTATCATTGAATTGTATGCAGCGAGTTTATGTTGGATAGGGTGGAAAGAGTCATTGGGGATAGTAATACCTGTAAATGTTGGTTTTCTATAAACTTTAAAAGTGCACTGATTATTTACGTGGGATATGGTTAGATCTAAGAAATTTATTTCATTGTTGTCTTCTTTTTCTAAAGTGAATTGAATTTTTGGGTGAACACTGTTAATATAATGTAAGAAATTCTGAAGTTGTCTGTTTGTACCTTTAAAGCATGCGAGAACATCGTCAACATATCTGTACCAAAAGTGAATATGGTTTTTGCCTAGATCTAAACTAAGAATTTTATTTTCTATATCTGACATGAAAATATCTGCCAAAAGGGGGCTAAGAGGCGAACTCATTGGTAGGCCTGTGTGTTGTAAGTAGAACTTATTATTAAACTGGAAATACGTCTGTGACAAACATGTTTCAAAAGAGGATAAAATTTCCTCCGCTTTCCTTTCCGCTTCCTAAGAATATATTTACCACTTAGAGGTATAAATTCACCTTATTTTTGTATTGATACTTTAGTCTGAAAAAAAAATTTGTTTGAAAATGACTCTGTGAGTTGAAACTGCAGTAACAATAATTGTGAATATATTTTAGTGGTAAAAAAACATATTAGTTTTATTTATCAGTGTTCTTCATAAAAAAACTTATTTTTAATTTATTGAATTTATTTGAAGTTAGACTTGCCCTGTATACTTTTGATCCAATTTAATTCCTTAAAATAGTTTTAATTTAACAGATATATTAAAAGAAATTCTCCAGAGCTTACTTAACAATATTGAAAAACTGTAAAACTAGTAATTTCAGCAGAATGGAAATGGATGTGTACACACAATGGAAAATAAAAGAATAAGACATTGGCGTCTGGAAGTCTTCTTTTGTAATTCCTGCACGAATCCAGCATCCAGCGCCCACAAATGCTTTGTAACTCCAAATTAAATTTTCTTCTACAAAACTATGAAAAAAGCAATAAATTTGACTTAATAAAAAAGATTGGGAGCATTGACGATAATATGACGTCTTTATTATTTCTAACGGGGTGTGTTGATAAAAATATGGTTTCTTGGCAATTATATATCTTTGAGTTTTATTAATGTATCATCATTCATTTCATTTCAGCATATTAAAGTATATTTTTTTATTAATGGACGATTGTAGTATAAGCAACTAAAAATTTGCAAAAAAACTTTGGGTCTATGTCAATGAAAAAAATTATTTGGCTTTTCTCCAGAATAAAAGAAGATTTACAGGGTGTTCCAGAATATGTAGGCAATCTCTTGGAACCTAATAGAAAACCTAAAAATATTATGACAAGTTCCCATAAAATGACCCTCCCCTACGGAGATATAGATACATAACGGACGCCCCGGCAAAGTTTCGTTTTCGAGACATTCATCATCAAAGTTGAAAATCAAACTAACCTTATTTACACTATTCCTTCTTCTTTTTGCACAGAATTCTTGATTTTTATACTAAATTGGCACACAATATTTCACAAACACCTTTTAAAAACTTGTTTTTTTACACCTTTTTTCCATTTAATTGCAAACCTCCACTTTCATACGCCGTAACGTGGCCGTAACCATATACACACTAGGGATTTTATAAACAAATATGACTGCTGCCTTTGAACTTAAAAGTTCGCCATTTAATGAAAAAAAGGTGTTACATAAATAAAAATACAAGGTTTTAAAAGGAGTTTATAAAATATTGCGTGCCACTTTAGTGTAAAAATTAAGAATTGTGTACAAAAAGAATGGGGAATATAGTGAAAATGAGGTTAGTTTGATTTTCAATTTTGATGATGAATATCTCGAAAACGAAACGTTGCGGAAATCAGCGCCCAAAAAACCCCGTATACCAAACTTGGTCAAAATCGGAGAGGTGGCAACTTTCGAGACAATTACAAGTAAATTATTAAAAAACTCTTTTTTCTCCAACTGTCAAAAAATATTGACATTTTTGTACTATTTTCAGGTACAAAAAACTTATTCGGTAACAAGTTTCACAGTTTAGAGACTTTTAAGATAAAAGAGCGAACAAAGTGGAAGCTAAGGGCGTTTCCATATGGACTGTAAATGGATGCATAAAAATCGCAGTCCATGTTCGTCTTTTGACAGCTGCTAGACGTTCAATTATAGAGTTTTTTCTCAGAACAAAAGCCGTGTGAAAATATTTATAAAAGAGTGACATTCATGTTGCATATTGTTTGTTAAATGCTAAACAAATGGCAATAAAAAACTTAGAAGAGAGGGGGGGGGCAATGACACATGCCCGCACCCCCAATTAGCCCCTCTGCTCTCGAGATTTCCGTATCTTTGTTTTGAGATTCGCTAACTTTTCTTTGATTTTTGTACAAATTTATTTTAATCCTTAAGGTATGTACACACCGAAAAAACAAACAGGAACAAACATTCGTTCTTGTTCACCTTGTTTGTATGTGTTCTTTGTTTATTGTTTGCGTTATTTTGTCTACATAGCGCAATCAAATATTTGTTCACTCTTGTTCGACTAGTTGGAAAATTATGGATAACAATGAACAAATTTCTTTCTCTTTAGGTATGTACACACCGAAAAAACAAACATTCGTTCTTGTCCACACATAGCGCAACTAAATATTTTGTTTACTATTGTTCGACTAGTTGAAATAGTTATGGATGAGCATAAAAACAAAAATTCTCTTTGATGTACCGACGTCTACTCGAACATGTGTGAACAAGAACAAACCTTTGTTCGCCTTTTTCACCTTCTTCACTGAAGAAAAAAGTTTGTTTGCTGATGTTTGTTTTTGTTTGTTTTTTCGGTGTGTACATAGCTGACGTCTACTCGAACATGTATGAACAAAAACAAACGAACGTTTGATCTCGTTTTCACTGTCTACACTGAAGAAAAACGTTTGTTCGCTGATGTTTGTTCTTGTTGGTTTTTTTAGTGTGTACATACTTGTACATTTCAGTGTACATTTTTTTAAAACTCTTTACTATATTACAAAAAATAACTTACCGGGAGAAACGTGATTTTCCTCTCCGTTTTGTTTGGCTTCTTCCTCGTTGGTGTTTTGCTTATCTTCGTGTTCATTCTGGGAAACGGAAGTTTCTTTACTCGTATTACAACCCATAGTTCTTTTTTTTAGTTTTTCACTTTACTTTCAGAAATTTACAAAATATTGTTTATTTTTTATTTATTTATTTACCTTACTAAAGTTACTAGAGTTTCCTTAGTCTATAAACACCCTGTATAATAACCGTCTCGAAATCAAATTTTTACGGTACGGAAAAATACTTTAAAAATATATTAACAAAAGTCCCGAAGATCTCTACCGATAATCCTGAGAGCTACCCTGATCCTCTATCGCGATATGCACCCTCACAAATTTAATTCCAGACTACGCACCCCCTGGATCACGACCAAACAAGGGTGTTTCTCCCTTTTATTCCATTCAAAATTGTTCCTTCCACTGTGTGACTTGCGCGCTCAAATTATTTGTTTTTTAAAAAATATGACTCATTAAAAAGTACTTTTGTTCATTGAATAAACTAGGATTGTTTATTCCGGAATTTCCTATTATAAAACTGATCATTTTCGGGATGTTTCTTTTAAATTATCAGATTATTCCTTGAAATCCTTTGTCCTGTTGAACTTCCGATGGCGCGGCATTTCCCGTCGCTTCGGCCCGCTGAATTTCCTTTTTTTAACATATTTTTATATAACCAAAGGTTTATCCAGCGCTTTTTCTTTTAAAAATAATTTAGTAAGTACTCTAATGTTTTTACTATAAATTAATCAGATTTAATATTTTTACTGTAAAAAGAAATATAATTTATTCAAATTCAGTTTGTTTTTAGGATGCTGATTTTCTTGCCACAGCCAGCAGCTTGATTTTCTGAAGTTAGGCAGCCACATATGCACGTTCGGATTGCCAAAGTTATTAGTCCAAAGGCAAGTATTCATATTTTGTCAAGCCATATTGCCCACTATTTTTTAAATAAAACTAGATTGGTTAAAGGTTAAATTGTAAAAAAATTGGTGGATTTTGTTTGGTTTTTTTTTTATTATTGTGCTTTTTAATATGTCTGTATCGACAGAGATTTTGATTAATATCCTTTAGTCGCAATTCCAGAATTTTCAATTCTTTTTTATCTAAAATGTGATTTTTAACAAAACATTAACTTTTTGTTTTGTGGCATTTCTGTTTTTGGTATTTATATAGAAGAAGAACTCCACCGTTTTTTGGACATTAAAAATTTTAAAAATGAAAATATTTAATTTTTTTTAAATGTTTTAACTCGTCAACTTTATGAAAAAAAAAATGTTTCAAACTTTAAAAACAATGATTTCATGAAGATTTTTTCTTTCTTGGCTTTTGACTAAGGATTTGAAAATCATGCATTATTTTTTATATTTTTATTTTTTTCTTGTTAAGCATCAAACAGAATAATTTTAAATTTTTATTTTCAAAAATATCAATTTTTGGATTTTCAAAAAAAAAGAAAAAATTAAAAAAATTTGACATTTTGGTAATTGTCTAGAAAGTTGTACACTAAAGTGACACACAAAATTTTATAAACACCTTTTAAAACCTTGTATTTTTATTTATTTTCCACCTTTTGTTCATTAAATTGCAAACTTTCAAGTTCAAAGGCAGCAGCCATATTGGTTTACAGAAACCCTAGTGTATACATGGTTACCGCCACGTTGCGGCGTGTGAAAGTGGAGGTTTGCAATTAAATGGAAAAAAGGTGTAAAATAAATATAAAAACAAGTTTTTAAAAGTTGTTTGTGAAATATTGTTTTCCAATTTAGTGTAAAAATCAAGAATTCTGTGCAAAAAGAAGGAGGAATAGTTTAAATAAGGTTAGTTTGATTTTTAACTTTAATGGTGAATATCTCAAAAGCAGAACGTTGCCAAAAAAAAATTTTAAAAATGATAATTTTATATGGTATATCTTTTGTTTCAATTTAAATCTTATTAATATGAGGATAGCTGCAAATATAACCCTTCGATCATATATCTATAGAGGCAGCATTGCCGTATGAACCTGCGTGTGAGAAAGAAAAAAGTGTATAATCATTCTCTCTAGCACGCTTGTTATAAATGGTTGGCGGGGAGGTTATTTATAGCGCTCAGCTTTTTGATTGGGCGGCAAGGTATATGGCGCTCCCAGTTGACCAATCGGAACAAGCGTGTAAGAGGGAAAGGTATACACCTATTTTTCGTTCTTTTTCGCACACTATATCGCACGGCCAAGCGGCAAGGCTGCCACTATAGGTATATGCTCGAAGCTCTGGCTCTGTACCCGAAAACAATATTCATTTGATCGGTAATAATTTTAGTACACAGGCCTTCGGACTATTAAAAACCATAAATTGGCAACAGTGTAATGTTTAACTAGCGGATGCGGAGAGCTCGCGAAAAGTATTCCCAAACACGAACGATTTACGACATCAGTCGAAGTCGGGCGAAGGTATGATGGTAGAGGAATGGTTTTATTTTCAATTTTTAGGTATACTTTTAGTGATTTATCACGCCTAAAAATAATGGGAAATAAAAAAACCGCTTTAACTAACTAGAACAACCATGACTGCCCCTCTGGCCCCACGAGAATCGGCCAGAAAGGGCGATCATGTTAGTTCTGGTTAGATAAAGGGGCTTTTTTATTTTCTCCAATTATATTAGACGGAATCAGACGATAAATTACTAAAGGTACTTTTTTGTCAATTTGGCATGTTTTATACGATTTCTGTGGGTGGTATAACAAAAAACGTCTAGAATTTACATTACACACTAGTGCCTAAAGTGAACACCGTTAATTCAAACATTTTTTGCCAAATTATTATTTATAATTATTTTATTATCAAACATAGTTTATGACACTCGCTTTATTAATATGCTTATTGGATATATTTAGGTTTTTAATTTCTGATA
>JAHBCN010008128.1:0-2500 GCA_019359885.1 Listronotus oregonensis
CAGGACCACGCTTTTCCTCTCTTTTTTCGAATAATTATGGGGAGCAATTAATATTATGGATTTCTATTACGTGGGCAAAGTACCCGGCTTTCTTCTTTTTATGGTATTAATCCTCTCTTTGTTTATTCATACGCTGTAGAACCGCTTTATTGGTCACCCTGTCCATGTACGATATCATCAGTATTCTTCGGTAACTTCACATTTCAAAAGCCTCAATCCTCTTACACATTGTTTCAGTGAGAGTCCATAGAAGAATATGCTAAAGAAATAGCAACGTAAAAGGCGTATTTTTAAGGGAATTCTTAGAGCTCTGTTGGTAAGCCCTTTTTGCATGTTCTTGAAAGAGGTTCGTGCCCGTTTTATTTTGCTTTAGGTAAAAAAGGTGTAGAGTGTGCAGAGGGTGAAAAAAAATTTTGACCGAGTTTTGTTTGAAGCCCCACTTCTAAACAATTGTCAAAAAGGACTTGGTTAAAGTGTTTAGTATAGAGGTTTATCCATTCTGTCGTGTAGTATACACCTATATACCGTTAAATAGTCAACATGGCAGAAAAAACTGGGTTGCATGTCAGGTATACCAAGCCACCTTGTTGTTGTTAAAAATGAAGGTCACAAAAGCCAAGCGTAATTTAGTAAATGCACTGATAAAGTCTAAATTTAAACATATATATGCATAAATGCATTACAAAGTTTTAAAACAAAAAACTTCGCTTAAAACAAACACGAAAACGGAAAGGCATGCAATATAAAGCGACGGAACAGTGCAAATTTGAACAGTCCTTAAACGTTAAATAAATAATTATTTAGTTTATTTGCCTTATATACAGGGTATGTGTGTCTGTGTAAAAACCAACGGTTTTAAAGAATGAAAGCTACATGCCCATGTCGAGAAATTTGCAAAAACCTGCGACTAGTGGTAGCGTCAATGCCCCCACAGAATTCGTTCTTTTTAAGCAGTTTTAATCGTGCCGAACAAAAGCGTCGATTAACATTGCCAGTTTGTGGGCGAACACCGAACATAATACCGTCGGTGAAAATTTCTGGCTGAGCTTGAAATCTTAATCGTCGATTCGTCCGTCTTCATTAAAAAACAAAGTATGTGGTTCAGAACGCTTTTAATCGTTATTCTTGTAACAAATTAACACGCTTTATCTAGGTTTTTCGGTAAACGACTGCAGCTTTCGGCGATTAAGGTAGTTTTAAAATATTTTAAGTGTAAAGAAATAAAAGTTTTAATCGTCTGACTAAGCAGTCATAATCGCGATTAAGAAGGTTAAAAAGAACGATAGTATGTGGGGTATTATTTTTAAATAACTTTATTTAAAAACAAGAAGCATTGGGGGTGTGGGTTTATATTAAATTTGTAGGTAAAAAAAGATGCATGGATAATACCATAAGTGCCCAGGTTTGGCCGGTTTTTTTGCTTTGTTTTGAATGGCACTTTTGCTTTTGGAAATTTAACGAAACCTGTTTTTACAAAATAACGAGAGCAAAAGTCGAGTGATATTAAAATGATGTGTTTCAAGGTCGTTGGATAGGGCGAAGGGGGCAAATAGAGTGGCCTGCTAGGTCACCTGACCTAACTGCCATGGATTTTTTTTGAGGCTACCTTAAACGAAATTGATATTATAACACCTAAAATGCATTTTAGAAGAGTTTAAGTTGCGGCTTGCTTGCTGTCAGGAAGTTAATGGAGCACAGTTTCAGCATTTACCTGACCCAAGAGTAGAGTTAGTTCTTAAAAATTCTCATTGTTGATATCCATTTTTAGTAAACATCTTTAATAAACGGATTCTTTATTTAATCGAACATTTCTCGCTAGCTTTTCACTTTAGAAATACGACACACTACATCCTATTGTAAATATTAAATTCAAGTTACTTCATTTGGCAATGTCAGAACTACCTGTCATGTAAATGTTGGTAGTGTCTTACAGGTAAAAAGGTGAAATAATTGATAATCTGGGAGCAAAATTTAAAAATCTTAATAAAAGTTACCTCATATTTTTTTAACTGATGGATTTAGGTATAGGACATGAAACAGAAACTAGGGCTAAAAATTTGCGTAGATTGAGAAAGTAAATTTAAATTTCATATAAAAAAAACAACATCGCTTTATTCCGTGTTTGAGAAGCACCCTGTATACTGGCAATTTTTTTAAAGGCAAATATAACAAAAATCTACAACTTTTATCTGATTTATTGAACAGAGGCGGCGTTTTCGAAATATCGAGGAGGTCCGGGGAATTTATATATATATATATATATATATATATATATATATATATATATATATATATATATACAGTGCTTTCATTTCAAAACGAACCACCCTAAATATCTTTAAAAAAAAACACTCACCAAAAAACAAAGAAACACGTCGATTTAGATATACAAGGGAAGTTTAATTTCGTATTTGATAAAATTTTATCGGTCACCTCCTAACCTCCAAAATTAACCTCACTTTGATATGTCAAATGGCAACCCCCATAGTGGAAAATCATT
>JAHBCN010008128.1:7500-40525 GCA_019359885.1 Listronotus oregonensis
AATGTGTTTGTGCCATTGAGGTTATTCTCAAAAGTAACGCCGACTAGATTAAACGACTCTTTGTTCTGCAGAACTTGGCCGCTCATATGTAAGGGATGAGTATTTGCAGACTTTTTTCGCGACAGCGAACATGACTGTGTTTTTGAGGCATTAAACTGAACACGATTTTTGGCGCCCCAATCCAAGATATGTTTGAGGTCTTGTGAAAGAGATATCTGCATTGACCTGCGCTTGTTTTCAAAATCAGAATTACACGGTGGCTTAAGAAATTGAATACTAGAGTGGAGGGTACTATCATCAGCAAAACTATGAATGGGATTGATTGTGGAAGAGAGAAGATCGTTAATGTGTAGAAGAAACAGCGTGGGTACCAGCACTGAACCCTGGGGCACCCCAGCATTAATTTGGTAGAAGCTGGAGGAATGACCATCTACACTAACTGATATACGTCGATTAGAAAGGAAACTGGAAAGCCAAGAGCAAAGCTTAGGTGGAAGACCGTAAGAAGGAAGTTTGTTAAGAAGCCTATCATGCCAGAGCTGATCGAAAGCTTTGGATATGTCAAGAGAAACGATCTGGGATTCACCAAGAAACTCAAGGGATTTGTTCCAGTTGTGTGAGACAAAGGAAAGAAGGTCAGCTGTGGATCTACTGTGACGGAATCCATATTGTCTATCATGTAAGATCTTATGTTTTTCCAGATACTTTAAGATTTGGGAATTAATGAATTTTTCCATTACCTTGCAAACAACTGAAAGAAGAGATATAGGTCTATAGTTTGAAGGAGACTTTTGGCTCCTTTTTGGGGACAGGTTGCACACGTGCAGCTTTCAACTCTCCGGGAAAATGCCCGTGTCGTAAGAGATTCGAAAGAGGCGAGTTAAGATGGGTGCAAGCTCGGAGCACATTTTTTAAGACGATTGCTGGTATGCCATCCTGCCCAGACGATTTTTTAGTATTAAGAGAAGAAAGAATACGCTTGATCTGTTTGACTTTAAAAATTATATCGGACATTTTATGAGAAACAGGGACAACTGTTGGAAGAGGAAGATTAATAGAAGGATCAAGGGTAGAATTGGCAGCAAATTGTTTGGCAAATAGTTTGGCTTTTCCTTTGAGGTAGAGACAATTCCATCTTCAGAGATTAGGTGGAAAAGAATTTGTGCAAAAGTTCTGACTAATATTTTTGGCAAAGGACCAAAAAGCTTTACCGCCATTTGAGCAAGAGAGAACTTTATCTTTTATTTGATTGTTAAAACGGTCTTTTGCATCTGAGATGGTCTGATGTTACTGATTTCTTGCTTCGATGCTAGCCTGTCGATTTTCGGGACTGGGGTTTTGAAGAACCTTTTTGTGGGCTTGAAGTTTTAAAAGTCTGGCTTTGTCACAGGATTTAGAAAACCACGGTTTGTGATTTGAAGTTATGGCGTTCTTTTTAGTGTGGGGAATATAGGTCTCAATGCCTAGTTCAATTGTTTCGGTAATTTGTTTACATATTTCTGAAGGATCGTGAGTAGAAAAGCAGGTAGGATTCCAAGGGTAGCTGACAAAGAAATCTCTTAGACCATCCCAGTCGGCCGAATTGTAGTGCCAGATGGTTCGTGGCGGCATGCTTTCAGTTGTCTCAAAATGAGTGGAGTATGATACGGTGACCAAACCATGGTCAGAGCGACCAAGGGGAGCAGCTACTGATGCTTGATAGAGTTTGGGGGTGGAAGTAAGAAAGAGATCTAGGGGGTTAGAATTATGGGTGGGAACCCTAGGAAAGTAGGTAGGTTCCATAATTAGATTGGTGAGCGAGTTGCTGATTGCCAAATTTTCTGCTGCTCTGCCTTGTGTATCAGTTTTTGTGGAGCCTAGCCAATCCTTATTATGAACATTAAAATCCCCGAGGACGATTACTTCGGCCAATGGAAACTGGGAAATAATATTGTCGATCTTTATTGAAAGGAAATCAAAGAACTCGTTGTAGGAATTGTCAGACGGGGACCGGTATATACAGCAGATGAGTTTAGTAGAAGATCTGAAAGTAAGTTTAAGCCAAAGAATATCAGGCCTACCCGATTCGAGGTTAGAAACCCAGGTCGTTGCGAACGTAAGCACAAACGCCACCATGGGGTCGAAAAGATGAAATGAGTTCATAACCTGGGAATTTTTTATTATGCAGATGGGCACAACAATTGTTTATCAAAACGCAAGGAGGAAGATGGTGAAGGAAATTTTCTGGGATCATTGAACACTTGCTAAGGTCTCATTATAAAAAAATTAATGTTAATAAGAAACCATTTGTTCAAAAAATATCACTAAATTAATGAAATACTCTCAAAATATTGTGAAAAGAAACTTTGACTGCTTTTTTCAATGTTCTAGAAAAATCAGAATGGACCCAAACTCATATGCTATAATAGGTACGGGTTTTCCCATTCCGATGAACTTTAAATGATTAAAAAATGTACATTATTGCCCAATGAATGGAACAATTCGTTCGCCCGCTTAAAAGTGAATCCATGAAAATAGCGGCATTCTAGCGGTAGAGCGGCAGCTGAAATGAGGGGACTTTTGGGTCCAGTTATCTAGAAAACTATCGATTTTTCGAAAATAATTATAAGAAGCATTTTTGTAGATTACAAGGCGATCTTCATTTTTTGTCTAAACAAAAATTCTCAAATTTGCATATTTATTTTGGCAGATATTAGCGAAAAACCCATTTTTCGGGTTTTGAGGGGCCATTTTCAGGCCTTTCCCACCTGTTAATATTGATAAACTCTTTTTCGCTCGAAAGCATCCCCGAAGACCTAAGAATTGCGCCACAAGGGAAAACTGTACAGATTTATTTACAGCTTTGTCCCTTCATTTACTGGACTAAAAATATTGTAAATTATTCGCCAGAAAAACTTTTACAGTATTTGTTTTGAAATTCCAGACATCTTACTGTAAAAATTCACTTTCCAGACATATGCCGTAAATATCTATTACTATCTGTATTTCAAAGCATTTAGATATTCCCTGATTAACTGATTCACTAACTAATAACAAAATCTTGAAAACTACTTGACCTATAAAAATGAAGTTTGGCCCAAAGGAAGATTATGAGTAGGAGACGTCAGCTAAGAAAGGATTTCGAAAGATTCGCCCCTCCTTCCCTAAAGGGGTAGGATGAGACCAAAAATGTTCTATCGTGACATTTTTAGAATTTTATCTCTTGGGAAGTTAAAATGGGGATAAAAGTAAGAAAAATCGTCATTTTTGAAGTTAAGAGTTTATAATTAGGCTTCTGATTATCCAGAAAAATAAAAAGTGGTAGTATTTTTAAAACTTTATCCCCTAAGGGGAAGGATAAAATTTTGTATGGAAAAGGTGTACTTTCGCAAAATTTTGGCATGAAAGCTATTACTTTATAATAGGAAAAAGGGACTTGGGATTTTTGCTTATATAAATTTTTTAGATTATTTAAAATATTATAGTTCGCTTTTGCCAAAGTCGCTTAATATTAATATAGTAAATGTGTGTTATCTACGCGTGTTTATTATTAACTTATCAATAAAATTCCCTTGTACATTTGAATATTATCAGCATTAAATAATCGCTAAATAATGTACTCTGTTATAATACTTGTATAAAGAGTGATGAACGAAAATTTCTCATATAAATATAACACTTAATTAATACAGGATGTCCGAAAATCAGGTCTACAAATTTTATGGCAGACTCCTATTGTTATCAGATATCATAATAGGTCCATTACTTGTACACATATGCAGCTAAAGAGTATATATTTCGTTTGTTCTTTTATTCAAAAAAAAAGATTAAAAACTGTTATCTCCTAAATTTTGTCCTTATTTTATGTAATTTGAAAGCCAAAGACTTAAAGATACAGCAGATTAAGCTGTTCTTACAGAACATGTAGCGTAACATAAAACATTGACCGAAAAATTGCGCACACTTGTAAAAATACAAGGTGAAAATACACTATATTTGCTGTACTTTTTCGGAGTATCTGATAGTAATAGTACATTTTTTTTTTGATAAATATAAACATGCATTTGATAAATGTTTACAACCTGAATGGTACCGTTTTATTATTTTCATTTTTAACAGGATGATATTAATTTTTAAAATATCGTTATCATGACTTTTTTGGAGCAATTAAGTACCAACATTTCTTGCAGTTTTCTTTTTCTGACCCTAGGTTAGGTTAGGTTAAGTTTAAAGTAATTGAACTTTTTACGCCCTCCACCGCGACCGCTCGGTCTATTGTGGCTCACACCCTTTTGTATTTCTTCCAATAGGATCAGACTTCTAATGAATCTGATATCAGATTGGGAGAGAGTTCTTACATCTCCTTTTACTCGTGTCGCTACCGGACACGAGCACAATGTGTTCTGATGTGTTCTGGTGTCCCTGTCTCCTGGAAAGTATTACGAGCAGACGATTAGATCCGTCATACCCTCCTCTCCCGGTATAGTAACGTGGATTGACCAGGTTCTTGTTACAGGAACCAGATTTTTCTTCCGAGGCCGTATCTCCGGCCTTTCCCTATGAAAACGGTTCTATCCGCTTTCTGCTTAAAGCCAGGTAACCCTTTTCCCTATAAAAACGGTTCTGTCAGCCTTCTGTTTGGATAATGGGATCCCTTACTAAGCACCTGTTTGTTCGGGATGGATTAGCCCTTCCCCGTGAAACAGGCACCTGTGACTTCAGGGTTCGGTTGGTGCACCTTTGTCTGCTTGTGACCTAGGGTGGCGGCTCTCGAAACGGATTTATCCGTTTCAGTCAGCGCACTTTTGTCACTTTTTTCCTATGAAAGCGGTTCTGTCTCCTGTTTGTTTGGAGCTAGGGAAGCAACTCTAGCGCATGTTCCAAAAGATCCTACTGGGCGCAACCACGACAACGACTTGCGAACACAGGGTTCTGACCCTAACTTTTTATTATTTTTTATATAATTCCAAATATGAACGTTATTGTATATATTTTTATATTACATTTTTTTTACAGGTGAGAAGGAGCAAAACAAACAGGCTTGCCTCATGATCCTTAGTAAAGTAGTAGAAGATCCCCAAAGCGGTACCTGCCTCAACGTTTCTTACGCAGACGTCAGCGGCCCGGTGGCCAACTACAACCCCACAGGTTCCCCGTTTGCGCAGCAACCAGCCCCAGGAAATGCTTTCAGTGCCTCTACAGCTAGCCTAAATAGCACGTTAAGTGCTGCTGCTGTTCAGCAGGGACTAGTTCTCAATGGCGCAGGAGCTGCAGGACTCAGTTTAAGTCTGAACTTGACCGCTCCTGGTCAGAGTATTGGAGGAGTTACGGCACAGTTGCTGGATCACATAAAGGTAGGAATATGCATTATAAAAAAACTACAATATGGGGCCTTACATGATTAAGGCTGTAATAGTCATTTCGAAAATTTTAAGGAAAAATAGCTATTTTCGATACAAGTTGCGAAAGAGTAGTGTTTTAGGCACGCAATGTGATGATTGTCAAACGTGGCCGCAGATAGAGATTGGCATCACTTTGAGTGCCTAAAACCCTGATTTCGCAATTTGTATCAAACAAGATTTTTTGTAAAATCCATGTGTTAATAATTTTATTTTATAAAAAATTATTTATAATCGTTATAATACTTAAATTAGCCTACACAAGATGGCTATTTATTGTTAAGCATTGGTAGTTAAAGTGGTAAAAGTATTAATTTCATATTTTTAAAATAAAATATGTGTGATAACGAGAAAAATTCTAACGAATCTGAAAACTCCGATATAGGAAATAAAGCAGAAGCTGCTTTACACGCAATTTGATAATCATCAGAAATTCGCGAAAATAGGTAGTAAATTTTTTAAAAAAAAAAAAAAAAAAAAAAAAAAAAAAAAAAAAAAAAAAAAAAAAAAAAAAAAAAAAAAAAAAAAAAAAAAAAAAAAGCCAGGTCAATATGCATTTATCAGTAGGGCAATTTAAAAGGGTCGATAAAAAAATTGAGTGGAATAGTTTGTTTGTATCATTACCAGACTAATACAGTAAAATTTTATTCGCGGGGTATATGTTCCATAAATATGCCAGGAATACAGAAACCGTGAATATGGAATGGTACTTTATATGAGATTATAGGGGATACGTTCCTAGGTGACAAAATAAAAAACAAGTATAAAAAAAGAATTAAACTGAAGTTTTTGACCATATTGATTATTATTATCTTTAGGCTTAGGCAGTGGTTTAAAGAATTTTGTAATTTTTTTCTTGCTTGGCAGTTTTTAAAAGCTCCTTCAATTCAGACTGATATTCAGCAGTGGCATTAGCAATTTGCCTCTTAAAAAAAGGATTTATTTCATTGACGGATTAGTTTTCACAAAGCTCATTTGCCATTCTTAAACCTTCACTCAGATTTTTTAAATTAAATGCCACTGTTTCCCGCGCTTATTGAAGCCTCTTTTTCAATGGGTTGTGAATTTAACATTTTATCCAAGTCGGTTTCAGTCAAATCTTCATCTTGCGATTTAAGCAACTTCTGAATGTCACTTGATTCTATCTGTTCAAATCCATCTCGTCCTATTCCATTCGTATTTTAAGTTTCACAATATTTCCAAGATTGGGATCTTCTCGCTGTTCTTTTGCAAAATCTTAAGGGGCCATTCTTGAGAGCACTGCACCCGTGTTCTTCGCCAATAAAATTAATCAGAATTTTCTTGTTCTTCACATCTACTGCAGTGTTTGAAATCTTCTGGGCAAGATCTTCTTTATAAGGCATTATTATTTTTATGGCTTAGTCCCCTTCGATGCTCAATTTTAAAATCGTATTTTTGAATACGTTGTAATCATACTGCTATCTAACCTTGAACTGAAGCAACCATTTGAGCGATGCATGGTCCGTCCTCAGGTAAAATTTCTGGCCATGAAGGTATCTATAAAACTGCTTCAACGATTTAAAACTAGTAGTGGGAAAACGTTAATCGTTACGCCTCCGCACCATAAATAGTTGCCGACAAACTTTGTTATCGACTAAATATAAACTGAAAACCAATAGGTGCAAATTAAAGTTTGGACGCCCTGTAAAATGGCGGCTATTAGTCCATTTGACGACGCATTTACAAAGGATTAGAAACCTACATATTGCAATCCTAAAAATCCTTTTTAGAGCATGTGGGAGAGAAGAGTTAAATTACTTAGACATAAAAGATATTGAGGATGCTACATCGTTTATTGAAATCACCATTTCCAATTAAAAAAAACAATGTTTCAAGAATATTTACAATATCACAATACAATACAACCAGTATTGGTATTGGTTTTATACCTAAAAAGATTGCCGAATTACTTGGACTTCCCAATGCAAACGCCTACACCGGGCACTACTCAGGGTGTTCTGCTTTTTCCTTTCGGATTCAGGATTAAAATATCGATGCTGAAAAGACACAAAGGTTGGCGTTTAACTTCCGTGGCAGAAGGCTATGTAGAAATTCGATTGAAAATAAGCGGATGATAGCAAGAAAAGTTTTTCTTTTCGACATCAAAATAACGATTGAAATGTTTTTTTTTTAATTGCCAAATTACAACAAAATTTAAAGGTTTATTTTTAAGAAAAATTTATGATTTTCTAGAAAAATGCCTCGTTATCGGGTTAGGATGACCTCTTTATAAATTTTATTTTTCAAGACTCCCCAATCAAAAAAAAAAAAAAGAAAAATCAAGGTGTTAGATCCGGAGATCGTGGTGGCCATCTTTTAGATTCATGTGTCTTCGTCTAAAGTAAATATTTTAATAATCTGTTATTCAAAGAGCGTTAAGGGTAGGGGCGTCATCTGGTAAAAAGGTTTGATTGGAGCATGTCCAGATATCTATCTGCATTCACCCACTGGGGGTATTACCAGAATAATAAAAAACATTGGTAATAAATATACCTACCAACTGATAAAAAAATCTTGTAAATCGGGATACAAATAAACAGGTTATAAATCACCAAACTTAATCAAAAATTTTATGTGGCGGAATTTTGTGCCGGAGAGTGTATTTAATAGTTTGTTTACTGGTACAAGGTTGCAGTTTTTCACTGTTTTTGTTTATTCGTACTAGAAAACATTATAACAACTATTCAAATTATTATTTTTATAACTCATTAAAACAGTATAGTTTAAAACCAAATTTTAAAAACATTTTTTGTGAAAGTACTTTGGTACCTAATTAGACAGTCAAGGCTACCTTTTTATGTAGTTTATAAATATCAAGTCGTTTTTGTTAAATGAGCCATTTAGTGTAATACTTTTGGTTAAAATATGTAGATTTTATTGGTTATTTATACAAAAAGGATAATAAGGAAAAAAATGGTCAAAATATTTATACGAACCTACTTAAAAGTATACCATGTGTACGGCTTAAAACTATTATGGGTAAATATTTACAAATATTATGTGTATATACAGTAAAGCGCAGAGGACTGCGAACATAGGACGATCCTAGACGATTTTGGATGTATCTAAAAAAATGCCACACGCATTGCTTATCGATCAATAATTTTCCAGCGAACAATTCAATACGTTTATTTCAAATAGTTCTTTAGTATCGAACGCTCGACAGGAATAGTTGTACTGTGTCGATTATTTGCGACCAAAAAGTTTTTTTTAATAGTTATTAATAATGGATGTTTACGAACTGGAAGACAAAATTCAAATTATTGAATGGAATCACCGTGGAAATCCTGCTGGGGGGAAATTTGGGGAATTATTTAATAATTTATTTCTAACCAGGCCGACCCCCACGATTTTCACTATTTACCGAGCATTAAAAACTTTCTGACATTTGATTGTTTAACTCCAAGAAAACATAAACATGATAGTGCCTCAGAAAAAAACAACAAAAGGGAAATGAAAGAAATTATGGTAGTGGCAAGTGTTATTAAAAATCCTACAGTTTCCATTAAACAATTGCAGGTTTTTTTGAGCAGAAGATCAGTGAAAAGAGTGCTGAAAAAAATTGATACCGATCCTACAAAATCAGAAAAACCAATAAAATTTTCCCGATAATCATTTTAGACGAAGGCAATTTTTTGAAACTTAATGGAAATGAAAAATAACAATGAAAATTTTATAAGAAACATTGTTTTTACTGATGAATCGAATTTTCACTTCATGGTCTCCCCAACGATTTTTTTCTCTGTGGTCCTAAAATCATAAATTTATGGTTTCCAGGAGAATAGGGTAATAATCTACAAAATGCAAACAAATTGGGAATTGGGAATTTAGGATTATTACCCTTAACATTCTAGCAAATGTCGAGGGTGTTTATGACAATCTTGGTTATTGTTTGGCTAAGAAGGTGGTTTTTTTGATCATCTTTGAAATTTGAAAAAGAGTTTTTCTTTTTTTATTCTATGAATGCACATTAAATTATTTTCTTAAAAATATTTCCTACGTTCCATTATTTATTTGAAAAAATTATTTTATTTTATTAGGAAAAACTGTTTGGTTTTTAAGCAGCAAACGTTGCGGTCTCTGGGAACTAATTTTAAATTTATATGATAAGAAATCAGATCGAAGTCGGTTGACGCTAGCTAGCCCCTACTTGCCTATAAAACTGCATCCTCTTCAAAATAAAAACGAGTAAACAATAAACTGGACAGATAATTCTTCCGAATTTATTACCGCACTTCCCACCAGTCCTAACCAAAAATGCGCCACGAGAAAACAGACGGAAGTTGAGATGGCCCAAAACATTATTGGTATTTTGAATTGGGTATCCAAAATTGTCCAGGCCTCCTATGTTCGCAGTACGGTGCGCTTTACGTATATAACTTTGGATATTAAGTAGGCGCGTTGCTTTTGTAATAAGTACAATACATCTTTAAAAAAGTGGACCAAAGTTGCCAGCTTCTTTGTAAAATTCAATTGACTTTAAGATGTAAAATGTTTTACTTTTTGGTGCGGTATATGCACTAAGTGACCCAGGAGGGTGGCTTACCCCCTTTTTTGTGCATTTTCAGGATAGAAAAATAAAGCTCAGAGATGTCCTATACAGTCAAAGCTCCAAAGTCGCGCTTCCTTTATACGCGTTTTCACTATTCGCGGATTAAAAAATGCTACCCAATTCCTACATTCGCGGCTAAAGATTTCTTTATTCGCGGATCTAATCGGTATAGTCTCTCTCAAAGTATACCGTGTTAGCTCTTGCCTTCATTTATGGATTATACCTGCCGACAGCAATAAAACTGCGGATCGGTAGGTATTAAAGGACAGAACTTTAGGGACGGACTTTAAATAATATAAAGATTTATAATTTATTGTTTATTTAGGTAAGTATAATCTTAAAGTTACATTAAGAAATTAAAAATATGCAAAGTTTTAATACATTTATAACCTGCATTACCTATACATAAATTACATTTTTAATCTAAACATCTAAATCTAATTCTGTTTCAATATCAGAGTCATTATTAAGATTAGTTACAATAGGATTTATGTTGTTTTGGATAGAAATGTAAGAGTCCTCAATTTTTATAACTGGTATGTTAGTAATTACATTTTTTTAATCAAATTTATAACACTCGGACTTAAAGTAGGTGTAACATTTTCTGCTCTGATCTTTGATTTTACTTGATTCTACAAATGTTCTATGGGGTTAAATATACAGTGATACGGAGGAAGCCGTAAGACAGTATGCCCAGCCTGTTCAGCCAAATTATCACATACATATTGTGTTTTAATTGCATATGAATTTAGGACTTCCAAAAGTTGCGTTTTTTTGTAACTGAATTCAAAATAAATATCATTTTCTAACAAATATTCCTGGATTTCAGTTTTTGAACTTGATGAAGCTGGTGCTTTGTGTAGCAGACGGCTGTGGTAGCTTGAGTTATCCATGACAATAACACTGTTGTTTGAAATATTTTTTAAAAGATAATTTTGAAACCAGTTTTCAAAAAGTTACCTTCTTATTAGGTGCTGATCACTATTGTCCATAGGGTGAGATTGAAAATCACTACGTTTTTTTCTTTTGTTTAATTCTTCACTAATAATAATATCCCTTATCGATGATATTGGAGTTTTTGTAAGTAGACTGCTTTCTTTTAAAGCTTCTTGTTTAATTAGACCTCTACTGATTAAAATTTCATACAGATTTTTCACAACCTGTTTTGCATCTAATGACAAATGATTTCGACGCGACATAGTTATATTCTCGTAAAACAACTTTTTCGAAGCGCACAGTAAAAACGGTTATTCAACACTGCCACTAAAATATTAGCCAAAATATTTATACGCCTAATGGTTAATACTCAAGAAATACCTGGCCCACCCCTGCCCTTATGAACAAATGGGTTTACCCAATAACAATAGGTAATAAAATCGTTAAAGGTTTATTGGGGTATAGTCCGTCAAAAGCCATAACGATACACTTTGAGACAGACTATACATCGGTACATACACATTGATGAAAAGGATTCCAATATGTAGGTATCCAACCGAATATCCTTTGTAAACGCGTCCTCAAATGAACTAATAGCCGAAATTGCGAATGGATGGGTTCGAACACATAAAATCAAGTGACATTAAGAAGTTGCTTGAATCGCAAGATTTGACTAAACACGACTTACCCGAAAAAATATTAAACTTTCTAAAGCCCAATTGAAAAAGAAGACATTTTCAAACAAGCACGGAAACGTTATATTTGATTTGACAAATTCATGGTGAACGTTTTAAGAATGACAAATGACTTTGTGATTTCTTTATTAAAATTTTGATTTCGTTTTTTGGGGAAACGGAATTCTACATTTTTAAAAACGGCAAATTGCATTTATTACCTGTGAAATCAGGGTTTAATTCTATATCAGCTTTTAAAATGCCGATCAAGAAAAATTACAAAATTTTGAGTGAACCATTTCTCTTAGTTTTTCTGAAAAACAAATTTAAATCAATTTTGGGTCAAATTTAATTAAATTAATTTTTATATACTTGATTTTTATTTTGTCACCTAGGAATTTATCCCCTATAATTCTTTATAAATTACTATTCCCTATTCACGCTTTTTGCTTTCGCGGCATATTTACGGAACATATACCCCGCAAATAAAAAGGTTTTTAATAATACTTTCCTGAAAATACTACATTTTCAACTGTGTATAAAATAAAAGTAAATATTCTGGAAAAAAATCCATGGAAACTGTTTATAACAACGACTTATTTATTAATGACATATTTTATTTTCTGTCAGTAAAATTTATGCCATTTTCAAAAAATGAATTCAGATTTGGAAGAAAATCCGGATATTCCCGATATTATATTACAACAAGCGGCAGATTTATTACCAGTGAAATCCAGGTTGAGATATGAACATGAATATCACATTTTTACCGAATGGCGGACTCAGAAAAGAATCAAAATTGTGAGTGACGATATTCTCTTAGTTTATTTTTCTGAAAAAGCCAAATCTATGAAGTCATCCACCTTATGGAGTCGATTCTCCATATTAAAGAGTTGTTTGGCAATAAAAAAAATACTCACAACCAATATCCAAAAACTATCGCTTTTTGAAACGACAAGCTGTAGGATACGTACCAAAGAAATCCAAGGTTCTTACATCAGAACAAGTAACCAAATTTTTATGTGAAGCTTCAGCAAGTATCTACTAGCAAAAGTAATTTTAGTGTTTGGCATCTTCGGCGCATGCTGCAGAGATGATTTAATACATTTAATTTTAGACGATGTGGAAGATAATGGGCGTTTCCTTGTCGTGTTCTTACGAGATGGAAAAACTCACAGGTCAAAAAGTTTTACCATTACCAATGAAAATTCAATCCCTGTACACTTTACCGTAAATACGCAGATCTCCGCCTTAAAAATTGGAGAGCAGAAGATTATTTGTTGCATACCGAAACCAAAAATATTACGCTCAACATGTTGGGTGCCATACTATCAGTGGTATTCCAAAACTTATATACCGGACATGGGCTAAGGCGTTCTTCGGCTACCATGTTGGTAGAAAGCGGCGGTGATTTGATCACTTTGAAAAGACACGGAGGATGGCTTTGAGGAATCCATACAAAGAAAAATTGAAGTATCCCAAAAGTTGTTTAGGCCTTGTAACTTGGAAACTACAAAATCTGTAACAGTCAATCAAAAGAACCAAAACATACACGAACACTCCGCTTCAACATCTTTAATTCAACAAAAAGAAATACAAAAGGGATTGAGTTTCAACAATAATACGAATTGTACAATAAATATAACCATTAATTATAACGGTTCCGTTCAAAATTAATTTTCTTAGATTTAATTAGGTTGTAATTTTTTTTGTTAATTTGTTTTACTGTTTTAAAAATAAAAATAAATAATCGCAATTTTCTTAAATCATTTTTTTCGATGTTTTTTGTTTATGTTGTTTTCAGGTAGAGAATTTGCCACGCGCGCACGGAAAATCGTCATTTCCGTACTGGTTATGAAATATACTATTACTGTATTGTCAAATTTCGCGTGAAAGCAAAAAAGGTCATTTTTTGTAATGGTCTGAAAGCTACTTTAATATTAAATAAAACACTGTATTTTACCACTTAGGTAGTTGTCATTAGCCTAAATACAACGTAAATTATTAGAAAGATATACAATAATTCGAAAAACATTTATTTGCTTGACTTATTATCTTAATTCGCGAAAAAAGTCAAGGTAAACTTTTTTATAAGATTTTAAAGTAGTTATAAATAATACTTAGTCTATTATTCGGTTCCTCGATATGCAAAATATAATATTAATTTACATAAAATACAAATAGTAAAGGATAAGCAAACTAATTATGTTATTTTCCAAAATACCGGGTGTTTCGGAATCATCGTAAATGTTCTAAAGCCTCTCGTTGTTTTCAATACACTATTTGACATCTTTTTAGAACGGATTTTAAAGCATTTATGATGTGTTATGGTTTTGTTTCTGCAAAGGTCTCATGGATTCTTTCATCAAGTCATTGTCGGATTAGGATGGATGACTTCTTTGTAAATTTTATTTTTCATCACTTCCTATTGAAAAAAAATGTGGAGGTGTTAGATCCGGAGATGGTGGAGGCCACCTTATAGGTCCATGTGTTCCTGTCCAACGGTTTAGTTTTACAAGATACAAGTGTAAAAAAACCCTAAAAATATCATTTTTGCAGTGGATATTTGTCCACACAGTGAACGAATAATAATTTTACCTTATCTAACCAGAACTTGTGTTACTTTAAACTATTTTTTACTTTAATTTATGGTACATGGGTATATGCATAAGAAATCAGAAGCTCAAATTGGACCAGGTTTAAAAGGGTGTGGTCTTGAACTTTTTAAATTAATAAAAAGTGATTTTTTGAAATTTAAAAATATATTTTTTTCCCTTTCCACCGCCATAACTTTAAAACTATCAAAGATACCAAAAAATTTTTTTGTCAAATTAAAGCTCACACTGTAGCGCTTTTAACCTTATAAATTGTTTGGGCACAATTTGCACTTTCATCCCTTTAAAAATCAGATAAACTGAAAATATATATTTTTTGTATTAAAATTTTTACCAATCGATAAACTTTTTTATTTTTGAAAATATTTTCATACATGCAGCGAAGAAAATATAGTCAATTAATACCAAAAGTTTAAAAAAAAATTTCCTAGAGCGTATCGTTTGGCAACAGCGATTTTTTTTTAGGCGTAAAAAAGTATTATCGGGACCACATAGCCCCGCATGCAGATAGCGTGCGTAGTAATACATTAGTAGTGGTGGTTGTCGAAATTTAGAGTGTGCTGTATGTATTTAGAATTTTAAAACAATGAAGCGAATTATTTGTAAGAAAATTGTGTATGATGAATACAAATCTGTTTTACAAAGACCTAGAATACAAGGGTTGTTATCATTACTATCAAGTGCTGAAAAAAGGCAGGACAATCTAGCAAAAGAAATTCTGTCAAAAAATGATATTTTAAAGGGCGAAATTAAAATAAAATATCATAAAGATTGTCGTAAATCTTACACAGATTCTCAAAACTATTATCATAATTTGCAATCAGACAGTGGCGCCGGTCCTTCAAATTATTGTGACCCTAAACTTAAATGCGATAGTTTCAATATTAGAAAAATGTGTTTTTTGCAACAAAAGTAAAAATAAAAAAAACCAAAAGTTAAATAAAAAATCTGTTTAAACAAGTAATTTAAATATTATTATGTACCTGCATTGTATAGTTGGTACCTTTCTATTAGTTTATATTTTGTACTGAAACAAAATACGAATTTCAATTTTATCCTTATAAATAATGTTTAGGGTATTTATTTTTTTACATAGTACTAAATCTATTAAGGTAGTTGAAAAGCTACCTATTAAAAAAATAATAAAGCTGTCAGAAATAGAATTGACATTAATATGATATCTAAATTACGTGGCTATAAAGGTTTATTTGCGTTTGATGAGAAATATCATAAATTATGTTACAAAATCGCACAAAAATAGGAAAACGGTTTCCGAACCTATCCGAAAATAGTTCGACAATATCTACCTCTTCTGCGAGTATTGGTAGTGATGTTCAGATAGATCTTTTACTTCCTAAAGAAATGTCCAAAATTTAAACTTTATAGTAGTTATGTAGTATAAGAAGAAGGCCTAAAATGTTGTAAGGAGTGTAAATCTCGTTCCTGCAATAACATTATTAGAGATTTTGAGGCAGAAATTGATTAAATTTACGAAAAATACTAATAATGAAGCGCCTAAATAACTACTTACATATTACATTTTTGGGTCTGGTAAAGAAAATCACCCACGGAATTGAACGATTTTTAAATTTGCAATGTAAAATATACTTTAAGTATTATTATTTAAGGCAAAAAATGCGGATGATGTGGTTTTCACCAAGAAAAAGCAATAAAAATTCTAAGAATTGGTCATTATTTAACATTTTATTTCAACTGTTTACGATTTACATGTAATAAATACATGCATCGCTTTAAGACGTTTACAGTGTGGCTAAACGGAAATATTATTAATTTATAATAAAAAACTTTGTCACTACCATTAAGATAAGTTTCATTAAATCAAAAATATTTGAAATTCGAGCCAGTTACAAATATAATTGGGGAAAATAAAAAGCCGCTTTAACAAACCAGCAGTAATCATGACCGACCAGAACGGCGCATTTATAATAAAAAAAAATTACAATTTAACGAGGAAAACCTAACCGTTAGTTCTGGTTAGTTTTATATAAAAAACAACCTTCAACAATAACAAATTATTACAAAAAGTCTGGCAACATTGCTTATTCAAGCAGCATTTAGACATGTCAAAGAACGGCATCGTATCATCTCTTTATATGGAAAAAAGAGGAATTATATATTTCTGTTTAAAAAGGACGTTTAACGAAGCCCTAGTTTATATTTTATGTACTATATTTCTTAAATTTAATTAAAAGACATAAAGCATCCGCAATTTTTTTTGCTAAAAATGATTCAAAAATAATAAAGTTTTGAATGTATAATCAAAAAATAACAAATCCCGTGGGTGGTTTTCTTCCCCAGCAACCAATAAAAAAGTTTAATTAACCTACTAACTATTACCACCTAATAACAATGATTGATATTTTTTGTATGGGTTTAAAAATCTACCCACCTGTTTTAGATATTTAAAATTTTCCCTTTCTAAACAACTTCAGCAGCCCTTAGATCTGCGTTTAAACCTGTTAATAAAACTTTAACTACTACACTCCCACCGGACCGTAAGTAAGATCTTTGCAGTCGGCCGGCTCGCAAGCCAAGCGCACAAAAATATGAGTTTCGCCGTTAAAAAAATATCACTGACTTAATACTATAACAGGAATCCAAAAAATTGTTGTTTTAAAAACTTCAATAATAAACTTTTTTCTCGATTGCCTAAAATTACGCTACTAAAAATAACAATTTTGAGTTTCGTACTATTTTAAAAATTTAACGAAAAAAAAATCAGCTTTAAATGGGACGTTGTTCGAAGCGCTATTGTGTCTACTTTAATCTAAAAAAAAATTAACCTGATAGCATGAATATTATTAGAGATATAGCAGTGGATATGTTAAAAAACGTGTTTTATTGAAAACCGATTTTTTTCTGGGTTTTTTCGAAATAAAAAAGTTCTCGACCACTAAAAAATGTCGTAAAAAGTGATTTCATGTACACGATTACCATTAAAAAATCCCACTAAGTCTGGTTTGGTTCTACGCCGGTTTTTTTTCTCGATAACTAAGCGACTTTCCTTCCAAATTTTACTCCACTATACGCAATTTTTAAAGGCAGTAAATATTTTTTCACACAGTGGATAAATAATATTTTTGACTAATTATTTTTGACGTCCACTATTGTAACGTATCTTTATTGAAATGTATGGACGAATATTTTATTTTATTAAAGGTCAAACATGTGGGGATGATTAATAATAAGAGTTAAACGTCCAGAGAATGACATGTTTGCTAACGGCATATTAAAAGCATAGACAAAACATACCTTTGTCTGTCACTTACAACAGAATGTTACCCATACAAAATTCATTGGGGCACAAAAAACGAGGTAAATTAGAGAGAAACAATAGATTAAAATGTTCTATATGTTAAAGCAAAGAGTCATATTTTAAATAAACTGCGAAAAATTAATTTTGAAAGCAAATTATTGACATTTTGCTTTGTAAAATTTTATAAAAAGTTATAGAGGAAGTGCTCGTTTTTTATCAAACATAATTCTTTTAATTTTAAGGATATTTAGTCCACAGTACAGGCCCCCCCTGGCAAGTCGATTACCACATACTTTATAATTCGTGAGTAACTTCGTTTCGACGAGTCTACCACACTTTTCCTCTGCGACTTTTCTCGATTCCTCCGCTTTTCCGCTCGAAAAAGCCCTATATTATGGCGATTTCCCAAGGTTCTAAAAAGTCACGACCACAACTTTTTTTTTAGCTTAAGTTACTGGAAATTTTGTTAAAAATGTGAATTTAAACTTATCCGACAAAAATTTGTCCGCCTTTTTCATGTCTACCGCTCGAAACATACCCAAATGACAGGGTATTAAAAACCGATCACCAATAGGTAATTTTTGGTAAAATTAATTGTAAATGATTTATAAAACAATATCCTATGGTTGTCCGACAAATTTTAAGCCGCATTTTTTCAGTCCGACAGCTAGAAATTGGAATTTTGACTGGGTATAAAAAATCGTTTACCACATGTTGGACAAAAATAACACACGAAAGAAAAGTATTTTTTAAAGAAAAAAAATATATTGTCCGACAAAAATATATCCGCAAATCGTTAGTCCGACAAAAAAAAGTTAAAAAAATTCGTAAAACTTTTGTACATATATTTATAATTGCCAATAAAGTATTTTATTTTATGAAATAAAGAAAGAAAAATTATTGCACCAAACCGTCATAATGTTTACTTTTAACCCTCATTTGTTTTTTCATGAGTATCCGCGATAATTTTAGTAGGTTTTTTAATGATGTCTTTTAATTTGTACAGTTTTTTAATAAATATATAAAATCAAATTTTTGCAGTTTAAAATATGCATTTTATCATTACTAATGTTTTACCTTTTTTAAAAGAATTTTTGTAAAATTTTAAAGTTGTGTTTAATAACGTTGCAACACACATGAAGTTTGTGATTCCTTTAAAAATTAAAAATCTTTGTTAATGTTACAAATATTCCTTGAATTTAAACAAAATTATGCGCAATTAATTTGATTTAAAATAAATTATGAGAGTGTTTAAGGTAAATGAAAAAAAATTAGAAAAATTTTAAACGTTTTCAAAAAATTGGTGCTCCAAATAGAATAAAAGTTCTCTGAAGAAAGAGGCCCTTAAACCATGTTTTTGAAAATTAAATTGTAAAGAAACGCATAATTGCTTATTATTACATTCTGAATCTTAAATTCCCTTTTATAACATCTTTCTTTGCTAAATTCATTAAATAATTTTCTTGGGTATTCCTATTAAATGCAAAAAGAAACAATTAAACTTGTTTTATTTTCAGGGATTTTAAGAAATATTAAATTTTACTACAGGCCACCTGGTAGACTAAAACCAGAGCGAAGAAAATTAAAACAAGATGAATAAACTTTGGGGTTTAGAAACATTTGTTTGTATAACTTCGAATTTTAGTAAGGACTTTCTGTTAACCTGATTTCCCAAACATTTTGAAAAAACTTTTGGTGATTTAATAAACTAGGATCCGTGTTTTAATACGAGGTGTTACGAAACACTGCAAAAATTATGTTTATGTAGTTTTTATTATTTTTGAAGGTAAAGGCGGACACTAAATTGTCGGACAGGTGTATCACTATTTTCTACAATAAATTTAAAAGAAAAAAAGTGAAAATTAGGTTTGTGGTCAACGATTTTTTATACCCCGTCAAAATTTCAATTTCCAGCTGTCGGACTGAAAAAATGCGGCTTGAAATTTGTCGGACGAACATAAAATGGTATTTTATAAATTATTTACAATTAATTTTACCAAAAATTACCTATGTGGTAATCGGTTTTCAATACCCTGTCATTTGGGCATGTTTCCAGCGGTAGACATGAAAAAGTCGGACAAATTTTTGTCGGACAAGTTTAAATTCACATTTTCAACAAAATTTGCAGTAACTTTAGCTAAAAAAAAGTTGTGGTTGTGACTTTTTAGAACCTTGGGAAATCGCCATAATATAGGGCTTTTTCGAGCGGAAAAGCGGAGGAATCGAGAAAAGTCGCAGAGGAAAAGTGTGGTAGACTCGTCGAAACGAAGTTCCTCACGAATTATAAAGTATGTGGTAATCAACTTGCCAGGGGGGGCCTGTACTGTGGACTAATTTTTTTTTTGTTTGAAAATTAAACAAGTTACATTTGGACATCTTTATTTTGACTGAATCCCATGAGGTTTACTTTAAACATGGCCAAATTTAATGAGTTTAATTGCGATGGAAAAAAGTTTAAGTGTTAATTGGAAAATTTAGTCGATAAACGAGTTTATTTCAATTCAGTTTAATATGTTAAAAAACAGGTTATGCTGTATAACAATGGGAAACTTAAAGTGAAAAGTTTATATAACAACTTTAAAACGTTGAACATAAATTAAATATACCTGTAGCGCTGCAGCACATGAAGGCAAATCAGTAATATAAATATGACATTATAAAGAGGAAATATTTGATCATTTGTTGGCAGTAAATAGGCTCTGAAACAACTGGACCGATTTGAGAAATTACTTTTACCATTAAAATTATACTAATAAACATAGGCTAGGAAAGAGTTTTAGGGAACTCACCCCTAAAGGTAAAGGGGGAGAATGGGGGATAAAAATTATTATTTCTGGACTTAAAAGTATGAAAATTGGTAGAGATCGAACGCTGTTAGAACAACACCGATACGTCACGGTTTTATACGGGTTTGCCATATGAGACCGTGACGTATCGGTGTTATTCTTACAGCGTTCGATCTTCTATTTAGGCTTTTGATTATGATTAAAATGATCTGTTTTAATATTTTTTAGATAACGTCTGTTGGGGAAGTTAAAATGGGAATGAAAGTTATGTGTACAGAAAAATTGTCATTTTAGAAGTTGTAAATATGAATTATTATTCTGTCAAATATATTTAAATAATTATAATTGATAATAATATAATTTTTATAATATTTAATAAGATCTTTTATAAAAAATTAAAAATTAGATATTATTTGTCCACTGTGTGCCTATCTTTTTCATGTTATTATTAATTATTTGATAAGTTTCTTTGCTTACTTTTAACCCATATGAAAATCTTTAAAAAGCTTATTTTTTACAGATTCAACTTAGATCTTCCGGTCTACAAGAACCTCATATAGCTGAGATTAGTGCGGCCTTGACTGTACTAGCGAAATACGGCATCCTGGGTGTCGGATTAGGCATCGGGGGCGCTCATGCTGGAGCTCTACCTGTCTCGAGCTATTTAAGCGTTATGGAACAGGCGAGTGCAAATGCTGCTAGCACTGGAGTGTTTGGGGCAATTGGACAAGTTAGTTTGGGTGAATGTTTAGGTAAGTTACACCTCACTATAATATACAAAAAATTGTATTCTTTATATTACTAGATTTTTTATCTACAGGGTTTTCCGGAAAATGCGGGAACTTTCCCAGATATGAAAAAACACGTGAAAAGAATACCACAAGTTAATAGAAACTTTTCTTTGTATAGGCAAACTCTTTGTCCGAGAGGTAATAAACAATTTTAGATATGTTCTTAAGACACTTTAAAAATGTGTGTTATTGTCCTTGAAGGCTCCCTCTAAGTTTATATAAACTTGTAGTAACCTTTTCACATGTTTTTTCATGTTCGGGAGATTTCACACATTTTGTCGGTCACGCTGTATATGTTAGAATAGCTACTATACTTTAAAACAACGCTATTTGCATAAAGAGCTACTTTGTAATTAAAATTTAATGGTCATAAATGAAAACTAATTTATAATTAAGTAAAACCCAAAAGAGCTTCCTTGTGGAACTTAATTAATTATGAAAAAATATAATTTTATGTTTGCTAGCGGCTAGATAAAAATATTTTTAAAATAATTTACATTTTTGCTTCAATATATTTTATGACGAATATTTTGGTGGTTTAACATTATTAAGTTACCCATAGCCTAAATACATTTATAAACCTAATTTAGAAATTGGTAATTTAAATACCTACAGAGTGTGTCAAGATTGACGCGACTAACACCAAAAAGTAGAAAAGGACAATTTACTTGCATTAAGGAGTTTTTAAGGTTTAAACATTTTGTTGCATGCAATTTTTCTTGCCCCAATTTTTAAATTTACCCACAAACACTTTTGAGTTTTTTATAATTGCATTTTTTTCACGACAGAAGATACTGCAGGCAGCGACCCGGCAACGTATAGTTAAAGCGGCGACCGTCGTAAAAAGGGGTAAACGAGAATAAGTACAAAAATAGACCATTACCTTTTTGGATCTTAGACAAGTAATAAACCAACGGTCTGCCAGTCTGTAACTTGACTAATTTTTTTTAATATTTTTTTCTCTAATTTTTTGTTAAATTTAATGTATAAGACATAAGTACAATGTTTTACTGTTGATAGGAGTTTTAATCAGTAGAATATAAAAATTTAAGTATGACACCTCTATTCTTCATACAACTGTTCGCCAGACCTCCCTCAAAATATTTATTGCAATGATCAATTTTCTATACAAGGTGTAAGAAAAAATTAAACGTCAAAATTTTTGGTTTTTATCCCTTTTTTAAATAGACTTTGACTGGCACATTAATACTTGACCAAAAGTCCTTTGTTGCTAGGCTCGAGGTCTTTTTTTGTTTTTAACATACTCCGCCCACCGTCTCCGCGTCCTTTCGCCCGACCCCTGAGGTGTAAATGCACTCTTAAAGTGTAATATCGCTGTTGAACCGCTGCGTGGCTCAGGCAGCAGCGTTCGAAACTTTTAACCCGAAGGTTCCGGGTTCGATTTTCCCCATGCCTTTTTGTAAGTAAATAATTATTTTAAATATTATTAATCTTTACAATACTTTTCAAATCTATTTATATTAATTTTTGTAATTAAATAATTGTAACATTAGTTTATACATATAAGTTTTTTGAAAGGAATGTTTAGAAGTGTTTTTTTTTATTCCAAGAAAAGAAAATGAAAAATTCTAAAGTCAATTTTTATTATATATTCATTTACATTATAATTATTACCAAAAACCAGAGTGATAATTACAATAAAAACATTCAGAACAATAATGATTACGACATCATGCGCAACATACAAACCCCGCGAATTGTAAAAAATCGGCATTTGTAAGGATCTATTGAAAACATCACGGTGAGTCAACGATAGAGTAAGTTCATTATTTCCATTGGTTTCAAAAGTTAGGAGAAAATAGTAAATACAAAAGATGTAAAGATTCTTAGGATGCACAATTTAAAATTATTTTAAAATATACAGGGGTGGCTCAAAGCGTGACGAATAAAACATACATTTTTTTAAATGAAAACACCCTATTTTTAAATTTTGTTTTCAATTCCTTTTAAAATTCTTCAACTTTTTTATTAATAATAGTGCATACCTAAACCTAATAGTTTTTCCAATATTTCAATTTTTTCTAAAAAGAAAATAATTTTCACACTTGCAAAAAAATTACGATAGCGCCATTATTTTTGAAGGTAGATCACTCATATTTGATATTAGCGTTATTCGAAGATGACGTAAAAGATATATGCAACGGAATTTTAATTAGATGCTACAGGGTGTTCAAAATTAACGAATATATTTGGATCATTTTAAATTGAAAAATCTCGATTTTTTAAATGGCGCACCATATATATTATTATTTTTTCTGAAAGATCTTACAAAAACCCACAACTTTTATTAAGTATGTCATATACCTATTTTTAATACTTTGCGATTTATTTTAACTTTTCCAATATTTACCCTTCTTTCGGTCTAAGACTATTGCTATAACATTAGTTGGCCATTTTTAAATTTTAAATTCACAGAAAAAGTAAAATAATAAATACCTATTACTACAAATTAACTTATTTTTAATTATTATTATGGCGCAATAAATGTTCAAAAATATGCCCTTCTACTTGGATACACATGTTTAGTCTTTTCGTATATTTTCTGGACGTTCCTTAGCATAAACGGTGTTATTCTCCTGCACGCGTCCCGAATCCTATTTTCCATATCTTCTGGTGTTGTAGGGGGATTCACATAAACACGATCTTTAACATATCCCCACAAAAAGAAATCTAGTGGTGTTAAGTCACATGATGGATAGGGCCATCCAATGAATCCACCTCTACCGATTCATTTCTGTGGGTAATGATTATTTAAAAATTCTCGAACTTCTCGATGGTAATGCGGAGGAGCTCCATCTTGCTAAACCACATTTGTTGGATCTCAATGTTATCAAATTCTTGAAGAAGTTGAGGTAAATCATTCTGCAAAAAGTTTAAATATCTAGGCTCGTTAACTGTTTCGCGAAAAATATGGTCCAATAACATTAAAGTGTTTTATTCCACACCACAAATTAAGTGACCAATGGTTTTGGTTTTGCACTCCCGTACCCAGACGGTAGATAGTGCATGTTATGACGATTAACTGCACCATTACTGCGAAAAGTAGCTTCATCGGAAAACATTATTTTAGAAAAAATTTGGATCGGCCTCTATTGCTTTATTTATAACGGTGCAGAAGTTTACCCTTTGTTCAAAATCGCGGTCTAGAAGTTCTTGGTGTAGTTGTGGAAGGGATGATATTTGTGTTTTCTAGTGGTGCGGTTAACGGTAGATTGGGATGTATCACATAAGCTAGCTACTTGACGGCTACTGACCTGGGGATTATCTTGAACTTGAAGTAAAATTTCCAATTCTTTTTCCTCATTGGTAGCATTCCGGTTTACCACTTTCCGTTTTTCGTATTCAATACTACCACTAGCATTAAACCGTTCCATTAAACACTGAAGAGATTGCCTAGTCGGTACACGTCTATTAGGGTACTTCGCTTTGTAAAGTCTTTCTTCCAACAAAGTATTTCTTTGCGCCTCACCCAGTATATAAATCATATCAATTAATTCAGCTTTAGGAAAATCCATACTTATTTTTACACCACAATAAATTTTATGAATTTATTTACTCAGATGTCAGGTTAAAATTTGACAATGTCATTTTGTCATGGCCAACTAATGTTATAGCAATAGTCTTAGACAGAAAGAAGGGTAAATATTGGAAAAGTTAAAATAAATCGCAAAGTATTAAAAATAGGTATATGACATACTTAATAAAAGTTGTGGGGTTTTTTTAAGATCTTTCAGAAAAAATAATAATATATATGGTGCGCCATTTAAAAAAATCGAGATTTTTCAATTTAAAATGATCCAAATATATTCGTTTCTTTTGAACACCCTGTAGCATCTAATTAAAATTCTGTTGCATATATCTTTTACGTCATCTTCGATTAACGCTAATATCAAATATGAGTGATCTACCTTCAAAATAATGGCGCTATCGTAATTTTTTTGCAATTGTGAAAATTATTTTCTTTTAGGAAAATTGAAATATTGAAAAACTGTTAGGTTTAGGTATGCATTATTATTGATAAAAAAGTTGAAGAATTTTAAAACGAATTCAAAACAAAATTTAAAAATGGGTGTTTCATTTTAAAAAATGTATGTTTTATTCGGACACGCTTTATTGAGCCACCCTGTATACTTTAAAATAATTTTAAATTGTGCATCCTAAGAATCTTTACATCTTTTGTATTTACTATTTTCTCATAACTTTTGAAACCAATGAAATAATGAACTTTACTCTATCGTTGACTCACCCTGTACATTTATAAAAACGTTTTTGTCAGTAGATAGTTTTGGGGTACTGCGAAAACCTATAAGGAATATACCTTCATGGTTTTATCTCATTTTTTGATAAAACAATGTATAATTGTTTAGAAAGTTATGAATTCTCCATTACTACAAACTGTGAGCCGGAAGATTTCAATTACAAGTTACTTTTTGCTTATCGATATCGGGCTAACTTTGAGCCCCAAACGGACCATTATTCGACATAAAATTGTTAATAAAAATTGACTACCAACTTTCTAGGTTGTATAAACTCGAAAATTGAGATCAGCTACCAAAAAAAGTACAGAATTCCAACTTGAGGTCTCAAAAATCTTTAAAATAAGAGCAGCGCCGTACGTATTGGCGCCTCCTGCCTCCTCCCTAGCTACGAGCTTGGTCACAACTCAGGGATACATCATGTTGTTCCTTAATCGCACTTGTAAAGTCCACTGCAAGGGGGATTGGGTTTTTTCCCGTTATTTCTGATTTTAAAGGAAATTACATATTTTTCCATGTTTAAGGCAGATTTTCACCCCCTTTCCGACACCCCTGAGCAAGGATTTTGGTATTTTCGGATTCCGAGTATCAAGCACTACATCTGTACCAAATTTCATCAACTTTGGACTCGGTTAGGGGTAGGGGGCTATTTTTGCTTCTAACGACTGGAGTATAAATTCTATTTTTGTACTTATTCTCGTTCACCCCCTTTTACGACGGTCGCCGCTTGGACTAGATTGACATTGCCTTCTATGGCACGACGCAACCTTAGAAAATGTATCTCAAATCACGGAAGACAATGTCCCAACGATTTGCTCATAAAAGAGTGGACATTCTCTCCTGCGTTAGACAACACGTGATAAATAGGGAAGTGTCTGAATGCAGTAGATTTTGTCACAAGTAGGAAGAACAATATCTCCTATCCTGTTTCTTGGTGTCATAGTGACGATCTTGTTTGTTTCAGTTTGCTCGTGGTTAGTAGCAATTTTGCTCAAATATTTGCATAAGAAACTTGTTAAGTGAAAAAATTTCAACGGGCTATGGTTTTTAAAAAAACACAGATAATTTTTGCAAAATTTGGTATTTGACAATAAAATGTAATGAAATTCATTAAGTGTAAATAAAATTATGAGTATTTTTATACGTCTTTGTTGCAAACTATTAAAATTACCAGCGCGGCTTTTCCTGTTTTATTATAATTTCTGAAAAATTGCCAAAGTTCCAAAACCGTTTTAAAATAACCTCCGCGTCATAATGCGGATTTAATAACTTTATCTATTGCATGCAGTTAAAATTGCACGTTTATTAAATTAATATCGTTTTGACGTTATGCCAGACCGATAAAATACTAATTTATCGCTAAACTTGTGTAACTTATAATATTAAGGTCGAATTATTACGACTTATTAGAACCTTACAATTTGAAATAATATAGTATAGGAAATGAAGCTGAAAAAATGGCAAAACCTCGCAAGTTTTTCGTCTAGCATCGATTTGTACAAAAATTTGGGATTAGGCTCATTTTCACCCTCTAGTTCATTTTCTATATCGAGCCGTTGTACGCTTTTGGTTTTTAAGGGTGAAAATTACCCCTAATTGTAAAAAATGATAAAATAATATTTTAAACATTTATATGGTCAACATTTGGTTTGGATTAGTTAAATAATGATTGTTTTATGCTTTAGGATATAATATCATAATATTTCAACCGTTAAAACCTCCCTTGTTGGAGCTATATATAAAAAAAATTTATTTATCCTAAAAGAATGATTTCGGCCTTTTCTTTTGTTTGAAATTGTACAGGGTGAGTCAACGATAGAGTAAAGTTCATTATTTCATTGGTTTCAAAAGTTATGAGAAAATAGTAAATACAAAAGATGTAAAGATTCTTAGGATGCACAATTTAAAATTATTTTAAAGTATACAGGGTGGCTCAAAAAAGCGTGACGAATTAAACATACATTTTTTAAAATGAAACACCCTATTTTTAAATTTTGTTTTGAATTCCTTTTAAAATTTTCAACTTTTTTATTAATAATAATGCATACCCAAACCTAATAGTTTTTTCCAATATTTCAATTTTTCTAAAAAAGAAAATAATTTTCACACTTGCAAAAAATTACGATAGCGCCATTATTTTTGAAGGTAGATTCATATTTGATATTAGCGTTATTCGAAGATGACGTAAAAGATATGCAACGGAATTTTAATTAGATGCTACAGGGTGTTCAAAATAAAAATATATTTGGATCATTTTAAATTGAAAATCTCGATTTTTTAAATGGCGCACCATATATATTATTATTTTTTCTGAAAGATCTTACAAAAACCCACAACTTTTATTAAGTATGTCATATACCTATTTTTAATACTTTGCGATTTATTTTAACTTTTCCAATATTTACCCTTCTTTTCTGTCTAAGACTATTGCTATAACATTAGTTGGCCATGACAAAATGACATTGTCAAATTTTAACCTGACATCTGAGTAAATAAATTCATAAAATTTATTGTGGTGTCAGTAAATTAAAAAAAAAAAAATAAGTATGGATTTTCCTAAAACTGAATTAATTATATGATTTATATACTGGATGAGGCGCAAAGAAATTCTTTGTTGGCAGTAAGACTTACAAGGCGAAGTACCCTAATAGACGTGTACCGACTAGGCAATCTCTTCAGTGTTTAATGGAACGGTTTAATGCTAGTGGTAGTATTGAATATGAAAAACGGAAAGTGGTAAACCGGAATGCTCCCAATGAGGAAAAAAATTGGAAATTTTACTTCAAGTTCAAGATAATCCCCAGGTCAGTAGCCGTCAAGTAGCTAGCTTATGTGATACATCCCAATCTACCGTTAACCGCACCACTACAAAACACAAATATCATCCCTTCCACATGGAACTACACCAAGAACTTCTAGACCGCGATTTTGAACAAAGGGTAAACTTCTGCACCGTTATAAATGAAGCAATAGAGGCCGATCCAAATTTTTTGTCTAAAATAATGTTTTCCGATGAAGCTACTTTTCGCAGTAATGGTGCAGTTAATCGTCATAACATGCACTATTATTCAACAGTTAATCCAGTCTGGGTAGGGAAGTGCAAACCAAAACCATTGGTCATTAATGTGTGGTGTGGAATAAAACACTTTAATGTTATTGGACCATATTTTTTTCGCGAAACAGTTAACGGGCCTAGATATTTAAACTTTTTGCAGAATGATTTACCTCAACTTCTTCAAGAATTTGATAACATTGAGATCCAACAAATGTGGTTTTAGCAAGATGGAGCTCCTCCGCATTACCATCGAGAAGTTCGAGAATTTTTAAATAATCATTACCCACAGAACTGGATCGGTAGAGGTGGATTCATTGGATGGCCCCCTCGATGTGACTTAACACCACTAGATTTCTTTTTGTGGGGATATGTTAAAGATCGTGTGAATCATGTGAATAGAATCCCCCTACAACACCAGAAGATATGGAAAATAGGATTCGGGACGCGTGCAGGAGAATAACACCGTTTATGCTAAGGAACGTCCAAGAAAATATACGAAAAAGACTAAACATGTGTATCCAAGTAGAAGGGCATATTTTTGAACATTTATTGCGCCATAATAATAATTAAAAATAAGTTAATTTGTAGTAATAGGTGTTTATTATTATTTACTTTTTCTGTGAATTTAAAATTTAAAAATGGCCAACTAATGTTATAGCAATAGTCTTAGGCAGAATGAAGGGTAAATATTGGAAAGTATTAAAAATAGGTATATGACATACTAAATAAAAGTTGTGGGTTTTTGTAGGATCTTTCAGAAAAATAATAATATATATGGTGCGCCATTTAAAAAATCGAGATTTTTCAATTTAAAATGATCCAAATATATTCGTTTATTTTGAACACCCTGAAGCATCTAATTAAAATTCCGTTGCATATATCTTTTACGTCAACTTCGAATAACGCTAATATCAAATATGAGTGATCTACCTTCAAAAATAATGGCGCTATCGTAATTTTTTTTTTGCAAGTGTGAAAATTATTTTCTTTTAGAAAAATTGAAATATTGGAAAAACTATTAGGTTTAGGTATGCATTATTATTAATAAAAAAGTTGAAGAATTTTAAAAGGAATTCAAAAACAAAATTTAAAAATAGGGTGTTTCATTTAAAAAAATGTATGTTTTATTCGTCACGCTTTTTTGCCACCCTGTATACTTTAAAATAATTTTAAATTGTGCATCCTAAGAATCTTTATATCTTTTGTATTTACTATTTTCTCATAACTTTTGAAACCAATGAAATAATGAACTTTACTCTATCGTTGTCTCACCCTGTATACTTGAAAAAAGATTCTGTAAATTTTCTTCCATAAATGCAAAGTTTTGAATATTTCCATTTAGGCATTTGACGAAAAAAGCTAACTTTTAACATGCCGTATTTCGGTTTGTATTGGTCGTAGAAAAATTATAAACAGAATTTTGTTTCTTTTTCTAAAAGCTACAATTTTGATATCTACAGTTTTTTTTATTAAATGCATATTTTTCGAGTTATTCTCAAAAAACCCTCTAAAAAAGTCGATTTTTTCGTCGAAAAACTGTTACTTTCAACCGCGAATAATTCGAAAAATATTAGTTTTACGAAGAAAACTTAAAGAACATTTTTTTCTTAGAATTACTTTTTCCATCGATTTCCATGGTTAAAATGTAATAAAAAATTTCCACCAACCACCACCAAGGTTTTAGCGTACAGCGACATGATATAGAAAATGATTCTTGGACTATTCCCTATCTTCTGTGAAAGTTTCAAGTAAATCCATGCTGGACGAAAAAATTGCTAGCCAAAATGCTTTATTTCCTGGCCTAATAGTGTTAAAAGAATTTGGAATGGGAAATTTGAAAACAGTGGAGATGCATTTAAAAACAACATTGACAATTTTTTTAAATTTAGTTTCTTGTACCAACTATTTCTTCTACTATTTGTATGTTAAAATAGTATGTAAGTTACTTTTGCACCAGATCGTAGGAAAAATATTAAACAAAACATGTAAACAAAAATTCGTAAATTTTTAATTGGACAGTTCCGAAAAGAGTCCAAAACCCGTGTGACATTTTTGATACCATTTTTCGCGCAGAAATAATATCAATAATATTTACCCGTTGCATACACATATTTTTGGGCTCAAATTTAAAATTAAAAATGTGAGCAAATAATTTAAAACATGTCCTAATTTTCATCTTCAAAACGCGCATCGAACATACGCATTATCCCCTTAAAAGTCGTAAAAAAATGTTGTTATTTTTAATGTGATAAATAGGTGTTTAAGTTTACGTTTTAATATAATTTTTTTTACTTCTAATTGGTCCTACAAATGCCTTGTTCCTGGAAATACGGTTTGCCTTTGAAACCAGTTCAGCAAATACCCCTGCTTGTATAAAGTAAAAAACAAAAACAATACTATTATCAAACACGTTAGAATAATGGCTCTAATAGTAAATTATTATTTTATAAAAAAAACTCATCTTCTTAAAAAAACAGTGACAGGTTGGGTACTTCAAGCAATTACCTAGAAGAGCAGCCTTGCCGCTTGGTTGTGCAAGCAAGTGTGCAAAAGAGAAATTAATATAAGCTTTATCTTTCGCTCGAACATGCTGATTGGTCGGTGTATATTTAACGTACTTATTGGTCGGCTCCTTTCTGTCGACCAGTTAGCAGTTTGGATCAAGAGAGAAAAGTTTCTCTCTCGCACGCTTGTTCGCACGGCTAAGCGGCAAGGCTGCCTCTAGGTATATGCTCGAAGGTTGGGTTGATTGATTGATAATCTAAAAACCCGGGGTTTAGGTTTTGTCCGCCCGACACTGCAGCCTACAGGGCTTGTTGTATCTCTTGTGTATTTGTTTCAGAAAAAAAGGTTTTTTACACCTTAGACAGGTGTAGTAGCCCTTTTACTTTTCTTTTCTTTTCCCCCGCCCTGGTGGTTAGTGTCCACCATGAGGTTTTGATTTGTTCTCCAGTATGTAAGTGCAGGGCACTCATATATGATGTGAGAGGTTCCCCCTTTCCCCTTCGTCACATAGTCTGCAAATGGGTTCTTCTCTATAGATGCCCATATTTAAAAAAATTTTCTTGGGGGGCAGTGTCCGGTTAATCCTGTCACTATTCTAATCTGATTCCTATTTAGTTTTAGTAGTTCATTTTTTCAATGCTTTCGATGGTGATTCCAACATTGATTTAGTGTGATTTTTGCCTTGGAATGTGGTTCCAGTATGACTGATGTTGTGTTTGAATCCACCGAGTCATGTAGCCACGAACCGAGGCTTTTGGTATTCCAAAAACAGGTTCAGGACCCACAAACATTGCTGCGGAGCCTCGCCTGGCCAGGGAGTCTGCATTTTTTTTGCCCGTTTTTCCCCCTGTCCTGGCACCCAGGAAAGTGTAACTTTGTTGTGGTTAGCCAGGTTTAGGAGGCATTGGAGACAGTTCCAAACCAACCTTGAGTTGACTTGTTGGGATGCCAAAGCTTTTATGGCCGCTTGACTATCAGAGAAGATAGTAATGTCCCTGCCCTTATATCTCCTCCTCAAGTTCTCTCGCAGACAAAGTTCAATGGCATAGGTTGGGTTAGTTTAAAATTTTAATTTAAAAAGTGTTGCAAACAATATTTTTTTAGTGAAAAATACAAGTTGCTAGAAATTACTTGATTATGCGCCTGCGTGTGTAATATACTTAATGGAAAAAATGTTATAGTTGCAAACAGCAATTTAGTGAAGTTCCCCTAATATTTATGCTTATGTCTAATAAATTGTCAGATTGTTTACAGTTATGTATTTGGGTTTTCTTAAAAATTCATTTAATTGCCTTCTATGATTTAAAAAGCTCATAACATAAAAGTCATAAAGGTTATTGATATCACTATTTGATTTATCGATCAAGTGCAACATTGCATTATATTTCAATTAAACAACAGTTATAAATTCTTTTGTAACCACCTTTGAAATAATATAGTACATACCCACGTGGAAAATGTTAGGTAAACCGTTTATCGGGACAAAAATTAAAGTATAATTGCAAAATTTGCCTGTTTTTGTGGATGGCATAGCGATCAGGAAAAAAGGATAAAAATATCGTGTGGCTATTTGACATCTTTTTTAATGCGAAAAAGCTGTATATTTTATAGCTTATTAGGTCCGTATTAAGTGCATTCTTACATTAGTCACCCTAACATACTTATACAATTATATGTTTTAATTTAGTATATAATATCACTGACCTATTCTTGGTTCAGGCGTATTAACAGATACATTAGGTAATAGCTATTGCTTAAAAACTGCTTTTGCTTTTTATTTTTGTTTTGCAACTGTTTTCAAACCAATTTTTTGCCAAAAATAAAGAAATATTTTTATTTTCTTTTTAAAAATGTATCTGTAAGTAAGCCTGATTTTCTGTTTCAGGAGCCAACTCGCCCACCCCACGGACCAGTCTCGAAAGGTACGAATCTGCTTTCGATCCATTTCGGCATCAGGCCTCGGCTGCAACAGCACCCATTTCACTGAACAATAACAGTTTCGGTCTGGGTACCAACCAGGTGGCTGTGCTAAGCAAAAGTCCCACACCGGCGGAACTCAAGGGACTTGCAGAAAGCAAAAATGTTGAGATTCCTGAAGTCATTGTTGGCGCCATCTTAGGTAAGAAGCATTAATATTATAACTTGCAGACACTTAACA
>JAHBCN010008128.1:40535-68797 GCA_019359885.1 Listronotus oregonensis
AAATTGTCAGAGGGTTTACAGTTATGTATTTGGGTTTTTAAAAAATTTAATTGCCTTCTAATTTAAAAGTTTAACTAAAATAAGAGGATTGATATCATTTTGTTTATCGTTTAAGGGAACATTGCATTATTTTTAAATTAAACAACAGTTAAAAATTTTTTTTGTAACCACCTTTGAAATAATATAGTACATCCCCCTTGGAAAATGTTAGGTAAACCTTTTATGGGCAAAAATTAAATTTAATTGCAAAATTTGCCTTTTTTTGGGGATGGAAGGGAAAAAAAAAAAAGGGAAAAAAAAATATCGTTTTTTGACATCTTTTTTTAAAAAAGTGTATATTTTTAGTTATTAGGTCCGTTTAAGTGCATTCTTACATTGTCACCCTAACATATTTTAAAAAATTTTATATGTTTTAATTTTTATAAAATCCTAAAAATTTTTTTTTGGTTCAGGCGTATTAACAGATACATTAGGTAATAGCTATTGCTTAAAAACTGCTTTTGCTTTTTATTTTTGTTTTGCAACTGTTTTCAAACCAATTTTTTGCCAAAAATAAAGAAATATTTTTATTTTCTTTTTAAAAATGTTTTGGGGGTTTTCCTTGTTTTTTTTTCAGGGCCAACTCCCCCCCCCCCGGGAAGTCTCGAAAGGAGGAATCTGTTTTTGATCCATTTCGGCTTTGGCCCCGGGGCAACAGAAAATTTTCCCGAACAATAAGTTTCGGTCTGGGGGAACCAACCGGGGGGTTTCAAACAAAAGTCCCACACCGGCGGCAAGGGATTCGAGAGCAAAAAATTTGGGGGAAAAATCATTGTTGGCGCCATCTTAGGTAAGAAGCATTAATATTATAACTTGCAGACACTTAACACAAAGTATTATCATCCTAAGGATCAGTAGCGCCAAAGTCTTGTTTAAAAATTTATTTTTGGGAAAATATTTCTTTGGAAAAAATTTGGGAAAAATTTCCCCAACGTGTCTCAGAAATATTGGAAATTTTAAATTTTAAAAAAAAATAAGACGCGTTTTAAACCCCCGGGAAAAAATATTTTTTTATATTTCCTATACTTTTTGGGAAAAATTTTAACTAGAAAATAATTTGGAAGAGACAAATTTTAACGATTCAAAAAAAAAATCTGATCACGGAGATTCCCAAAAATTTTTTCTTGTTGGCTTTCTTTTTTAAAAAAATTGCCCCTGAAAAAGGGATTGATGCCCTTTATCAAGTTGCACAACTTATTTTTTCAAAAAATTTTTTTGTTTTTTTTTTTTTTTTTTTTTTTTTTTTTTAAAATTTTATATATATATATATATATATATATATATATATATATATATATATAAAATTTATATATAATTTGGGGTTTTCTAAAAAAGGGGGTTCCCCCATAACTTTTTTTTTTTTAAGGGGGAAAAAAAATTTTGGAAAAAATATACCCCAAAAATAGATTAAAATTCGTGTTTACTTTTTTTTGACGATTTCCGGTTTTTCCGGGGAAAAAAAACCCCAACCCTTTTAATTTTTAAATGAAACACCCTTATTGCTTTTACCCATTCGATAGAAAATGACATCCTAAATACAATGACACACCATATGTCAACTTTTGACGTTGACGAAATATTTAATTTTTTAAAATTCAATCTAGAGTGCCATGACGTCGTTAAAACAACCATTCTTGAGTCCAGGAGGCGTGAAAAAAAAGTTTTAATTATCTTTCGTATTTTATGTCTTTTTCATAAAGGTAAAAAGATTTTGAACATTTTATTTCCAGACATAACTCATTTTTTTCAAATGAAACTTTGGTGGCTCGTTGGCATATTCGAAAAAAACATTTTTTTTTTGAATAATTTGATACCCCACACTTGATATTTGGACGTAAATCAACCCTAAAAATCTAAAAAATAGGCATAGTAGTTGTTGCTTATAAGAATAATAATAATTTTATTATTATTATTAATTATTATATTTATGACAATGACACCCCATATGTCAACTGTTGACATTTTCCTTTAAAAATATTTAATTTTTTAAAATCCATTTTGGAGTGCCATGAAGTCGTTAAAACAATCAATCTTGAGTCCAGGAGGCGTAGAAAAATAGTTTTAATTATCTTTCGTATTTTATATCTTTTTCAGAAAAGTAAAAAGATTTCAACATTTTATATCTAGACATAACTCTTTTTTGTTCAAACGAAACGATGGTGGCTCGTTGGCATATTCGAAAAAAACATTTTTTTTGTGAATAATTTGATACCCCACACTTGATATTTGGACTTAAATCAACCCTAAAAAACCTAAAAAATAGGCTTAGTAGTTGTTGCTTATAAGAATAATAATTAATAATTATGTTATTATTATTAATTATTATATTTATAGATACTTAAATCAAAGTTCCTTATTAGTGAACACAGCAATAACTTTAAATTACTAACTCGCATTTATTTATTAAAGTATGTAACATTATTGTTTAACATCAACATTTTTTTTTGTTTCCAAGTATCCTGAAAAAAATTGCCGAAATGCCTATGATTTTTTTAATCGAATCCCAAAGGGCCCCGGGATGTTTTAATAATTTTTATTAGCAACAACTACTATGCCTATTTTTGGGCTTTTTTAGTGTTGTTTTTAATTTAAAAAATATCAAGGGGGGGGGTATCAAATTATTGAAAAAAAATGTTTTTTTAAATAGGCTAACAAGCCCCCCATCGTTCCATTTGAAAAAATTGAGTTATGTGTAGGAAAAAAATTTCCCTGAGCCCTTTTCGGGGAAAAAACATAAAATACTTCAGATAATTCAAACTATTTTTTACGTTTCCCCCTTTACTTAAAATTGGTTGTTTTAAGAAGTCATGGCATTCTAGTTTAAATTTTAAAAAAAAATTTTTTTTAAAAGGAAAATGTAAAAAATTGACATATGGGGTGTCATTGTATTTGGGATGTCATTTTTTTATCGAATACATAAGAAAATAAAGGGTTTTTTTTTTAAAAAACCAAAGGGGGTTTAGCTTTTTTCCCGGGGGAAAACCCGGGAAACCATCAGAAAAATTGAACGGTCATTCAGTGTATTTTTAGGTACTTTATTGACACGCTAAATTTTATTTTCCCATTTTAAAAAAAAAAAAAGTTTTGGGGGGAAACCCAAACCTTGAGAAACACCCTGGTTTTATATATATTTTATATATATATATATATATATATAATAAATATATTAAAAAAAAAAAAAACATAAAAATGGTGTTTGAAGGGGAGACCCCTTTTTATTGTTTTAAAATATTCAAATTGAAAAAAATTTTTTATACAAAAATTTTTTTGGTTTTGCTACTCAAATTTTTTAAAAAAGTTATGTAAAAGGGGGCATAAAAAAGTCCGTAAAGAAAAAAGTTCTTTTTTTTAAAGGGTTCCCATATTTTTTTTAATTTTTGTTATCTCATAAAATTTCATATTTTTTTTATTCAGCATATCATATCCCTATAATAAACTGTTTACAAAAATATTCGCATTTAAATAAAAATTTAGAAGGAAAAATCCACCATTTTTTAATGTTGTTTAACTTTTTAAGGTTTCAGCGGTTTTTGGGAGTTGCATAATAACCATATATGTATAGAGATTAAAAAAAATGTCATAATGACAATTTTATTAATCTAAAAAAAATTTGTTTTAATCGTTTTTTTCTTGTTTAAGGTTTTATTTTTATTTCTACTCATCATGTGATATCTAATTACTTATTAATTATTACTATGGCTGTTTTGTCACTCTACTAAAACCATAGAAACGTAAAACAACATTGAGAGATAAGAATTTTTCATTTTTAAATTTTTGTTTTTAAAAGAATATCTCGTAAACAATTGAATATGGGGATATGATATGTCAGATAAAAATATCCAGAATTTTATGTAGAAAAAAAAAATGTAAAAAAAATATGGGGAGTCATTTAAAAAAATTTAAATTTGTCCTTGTACTGGCTTTTTGATACAACCCCGTATACATAACGGGGTTTGCAAAAAATAGAGGCCCAAAAACCCAAAAAATTTTTGTATAAAACATTTTTTTCCAATTTGAATATTTAAGGCAATAAATGGGGGTTTCCCAATTTCACAAAAAAAAAAATTTTTATATATATATATATATATATATATATATATATATATATATAAAATATATATATATATATATATATATATTTTTAAAATATTTTTAAAATATTTTTATTTTATATATATATATAAACGGGGGGCCACCACATTGCCCGGTTTTTGAAAAAAGGGGGGAAAATTTTCACGGTCATTGGGGGCCATGGGCCCCTTTAAAAAAATTTTTTTGAAAAGTAAGGGGACCAAAAAAAAAAGTCTACAAAACTTATTTTTTTTTGGGGAAAACCCCCTAATTTTTTTTATTTTTTGAAATTTTAACCCAAAAAGGTAGTTATTTTATATTTTTTATATTTAAAATTAAGTTTGAAAAATTTTGAGAAAATTAAAAAAAACAGACCATTTTTTAAAAAGTTTCACCCCAAAAAACGGCTGCTTTGGGAATTAATTTTTTTTGGGGGTTTTTTAACATTCCCCCAAATTTCTTTTAAAAAATACAAAGGAAAAACCCCAAAGGTTGGAAAACTTTTTTTTAAAAATTTTTAAGGGGACCGATTTTGTGGCCGGAATAAATTCCCCTTTTTAAAAACCCCCTTAGGTTTCCCATACCCATCTTTTCAGGGTTTTTGGAAAAAGGGTTTTAAATTTTACTTATTATTTATCTTAAAAAAGGAACCTTCCCCTAATTAAAAACCTTTTTTAAAAATCACGGGAGATTTTAAAAAAAACAAGTTTTAAATTTTTTAAAAAAAAAATGTATCCAAAATAAAAAGCAGGCAAAAAAAAAATTTAAATTTATTTAAAAATTAAAGATTTTAAAATAAAAAAATAGAAGGCACACCTGTCCTAATTGTTAAGACGAAATATGGTAAATTGCCCTTGTTTTTAGCAAACGTATCAAACTTAATTTTTTATAACAACGGATTATTTAACAGACATAACTTTTTCTACTACATTGACGATAATCCCAATATTTTTGGAACCCTTGATCCCGCACAGATGGTCTGTTAACGTGTGGGGGGGGAATAATTGGAACACGAGTAGTTTTATTTTACCATGAAGTCTGGGTACATTTGCTAAGAAACAAGGGAATTTACCATATTCTCTCAACAATTGGGGCATGTGTGCCTTCTACTTTATTTCGATCCTATTTTTAAGAATGCTTTAATTTTTTTTGGGGAAAAAAAAATTAAATTGGGTTATTTTTTGCCGCATTTTACTTGAGATACATCTTTTTTTCAAAAAAGTAAACCCTTTTTCTTTTTGCGAATCTTTTGGGTCCTTAATAAAAAAGGTTTTTTTTTAAATTTTTAAAAGGGTGTTCCATTTTTTAAAATAAATGATAAGCAAAAATTAAAAAGCCTTTTTTTTTAAAAAAAGAAGAGATAGGTTTGGAAACCCCCAATATGGTTTTTTTAAGGGGAAATTTTTTTTTCCCCGTCAAAAAAAGGGCCCCTAAATCAGGGTTTCCATTCAACTTAAGGAAGTTTTTTAATAAAAAGTGTTCCCCAAAAAATTTAGGGGGGTTTTTTTTTTTCACTCTGTATAAAATTAAAGTAAAACTTTTATGTGATAGCTTAAACCTTATGCTAAGCAATAAAAATTCTGTTATAGTTACGGGTTAAATTTTTTAAAATTTGGTCTGTTTTTTTAATTTCTCAAAATTTTCCCAGAAACGATCAGTTTAGGTATGGGATATAACAATAACTTCCTTTATTTGGTCTATAGTTTCTAAAAATAGAAAAAAATGGGGTGTTCATAAGAAAAATATAGCTTTGATATGTACTTTCTTTTTGGGTCACCCTTACTTTCAAAAAATTTTTAAATATTCATGGCCCCACTATGACCGTGCTAAAGTTTTTTCCCAACTCTTTTCATTTCTCGTAAAAAACCGAGGCGAATGTGGTGGGCCACCCTTTTTGTAATATATATATATATATATATATATATATATATATATATATATATATATATATATATATATATATATATATATATATATATATATATATATATATATTATTTTTTTTTTTTCGTTTTAACTTTTGGATGACAATTTCAGTCATGTATAAATTTGAAATGTTAAAAATCGAAATTTGCCATCGGCTAATATTTACAAAGTTTCCTGATATATATCCGGAAATATTTTTAAATATATATCCGGAAATTTTCCATCAATACTTATTAGATAAAAAACTATGATTAAAAAAATAATAAGCAAAAAATCTATAAGCTGGCCTTATGTAAATGAATAATATTCCCTTAGGTCCAGGCGGGCGATCCCTGGTAGAGATCCAACAAATCAGCGGGGCAAACATCCAGATTTCAAAGAAGGGCATTTTTGCACCCGGCACCCGAAATCGCATCGTTACAATCACCGGCAATCAGCATTCCATTACCACTGCTCAGTACCTGATCGAGCAGCGAATTAGCGAAGAAGAATTGAAGAGGGCACGGAATAACGGCCTTGGAACCTTAACCATGCAGTGATAGGAACATTCGACACTGAACAACCGTGGGTTATTGTTTTTATTTTCCTGTTTTGTTTTTGTTTTTGTGGCGTAATTTTTTTGTCTGTTAAAATTCTAAAATGTTTTTAAAATTGTTACAATGCTGTAAATCGAGGCTGTTAACCTTTCAAAAGAAGTTTGTTAAATTTTAAAGACGATTATTTAGTTTGTTTTTTAAAATTAAATTGTATTGTCAAAAAGTACGCTTTGAGGTGTAGTCTTTACGAACTGACGGTTTGCTGAGATTATAGCTACTTTGGCTTTGTATGTTGGGATGGTCTGATTATCAGAAACCAAGTAATGAAGCTAAAATTGCGTTCAGTGCTAAAGACTCGACATTATCAGCCATTACATGTCGATTGGTAACAGAAAACTCTTAATTCAAGTCATAACGAAATACTTACGAGTAATGGATTTCCCCAAAGTCAGCGACGGTTAAAGTATTTCTTGAATTGTGTTCAAGAATAAAGGAAAATTTCGAGTTAGCTATGGTACTAATTGTGCTGGACAAAATATCGTGGAGCAGAATAGCATGTTTAAAATCCCGTTGCATAAAATAGCTCTGAAACAAAATAAAGCCAAGCAAAATAGCGCTGGGATAAAACAGCACCTGATAAAATAGCTCCACAACAAAATAGCGTGGCACGGGATAGCGTTGGAGTATGACGCTTTTTAACCAAAACTATTTTGTCGCAAACCTATTTTAAATATACTTTTTTCAGGGCAATTTAAATCACAATTTCTCGAGACGAGTAAAACAAGGACCTATTTGTAGTCCCATTGATAAATAAGCTTTGCGACAAAATGGCACCGCACAGGTATTCTATGAGGTGCTATTTTGTCGGTGCTTCAAGTATCTACCATTAATAAAATAACGTTTTTTCTTATATACTTGTTACTTATGGAGAAACCATTGGCGCAGTTGAAGCTGCTGAAAGCGCTGTTTCGTTACGGCGCTATTTTGACGAGCGCTATTTTATCGCGGCGCTTTTTTAACCAGAGCTATTTTACCCAGCTATATTTTGAACCAGTGCTCCATGAGTATGTATTTGAACAAGGACTTGATTTTTAATGCTTCTTAAGCTGTCATAACCTGTGCAGGCTATGGTAGCTATGTTTTTTCTAGAATATAGTAAAATAAATGGGTTTAAAACGGTAGAAATAGTGGTTAAAATTTCAGCAGACTCAGTCAGTTTTGTTTTTATTTTTTCTGTTATCGATTTGAAGTAAATTTTAAATAAGTGTGACCCACTAAAAAAAATGTTTTACTGAAGATTTACTACAAATCTGATTGGTGTATATATTTTTACAGGATTTTCTTAGAGAAAAATAGGAAATATTGTTACCTGAATGACTTTATGTTACTGTTAAAGTTGATCTGATTTTTAGAAGAAGCGATATAAATAGAAATAGAGAAATTCTAATTAAAAAATTGTGATGTTCATTGCACATTCATCTCATTTAACCACAATAGTTTTTCCTACAAAGTGTCCCAAGTAACTAATAAAACAAAGTATTTTAGTATGTGTTTGAAAATACAGTCAATTTAGCCAGAAAGAATTAGCCAGTCAGGCATGTTGTAAACAGACATGGGACTGTTTTTTAGTAACATATTAAATGATTTTGAATTTTCTGAGAAATATAGAGTTATTTGGACCATTTTGTACATTTCTCATCATTAGACACATTATATCGTTATTTAGATTATTATAGAAAGAAAAATCATTATTTTTGTTAACTCTTTTTACTTCAGTTTCAATGTTATTTAATGACCTATAGATAGAGTTTAAATGTTAATAAAATGGATAAATCTTTATAAAGATATAAGAAAGGATTTGAGATATACAAGAATTTAAGAAATATTTCGGTTTTTCTCTAATTTGAACGAGCTCGCGTTGATAAGACCAAATATGTTAAATTAGACAAAGATATTGCTGTTGGATTCTTAAAGTTTATTCCTGTTACAAGAATTGACAGGTTGTGTCACAACGCATTGAATCTATATAATGCCCTATTGAGTGGTCATACATTTTTATTTATATAATACTACATTCGACAGCAAAATTGCAAATTGTTGCTTAACATATTTATCCTTCAATTTTTAGCTTAAATAAAATGTGAAGCTGTAGAAAATTACCTTTAACTGCATTTGTTGCTCTTCGTCTTCCTTTTCTAGGTCTTCTTGAGTAAAAGCCAGTTTATTTAAATCTTTGTATCGCATTGGATACAATGTTTAGTAAAATATTAAAAATTCTGCGTAATATCGTTGAATTTTACACCCATTTATATGTAGAGCAACTGCAGCTTAAACGGCTTCTTCTTAACTCATTGTAAATTTGTCAATCCTTTTTTAATGAACTACAATTATATCTTAAAAGTTCCACCTGGGAGTTTCCACCTGATTTTTGCGTTGTGACACACTCTATTATGTGAAAAACTCTAAAAATGTGACAAAGTTTAAGAGAAGACCCACTTGATTTGAGGTTAAGTTAGGTAGGGAATTATAATATACCAAAAACACACATGTACAGGCTAATGTTTTTTCCGTAGAATCTAAAGAAATAGTTAAAAGAAAATTATTTTAATCGGATTAAAATTTTTTTTAACCTTATTTATTGGAAATATCTTTATTTATTAGAATATCTTATTTATTGGGTCGTTTTTAAAAGCGTTTAATTTTTAAGTTTCACTAAAAATAATTGCGTATTTGTTTTTAACAACATAATTAATTTAATTTATATTAAAAAATTGGGAGTTAGATTGGAAAATAGAAAAAAGTAACATTAAATACCAAATGCCAAAAACAACAAAATTCAATATTATGGCTTTTTGGATATTTATTCTCACCTGCCGTTTTCTTATTTCAGTAGCAAATTTCTTATATAAATTTATATTATTCTGTTGTTACCAAAAATAAAAACTAAATCCCTTATTTATTGAAACCTCTTAAAAAATGAGACGTTTTCAAATTGATGCAGTAAATGAGTGTTCGATTAAGAAAATGTTAATTTTATGTTGTATCTCTTGTGTTATAATTTAAAATATTTTTTAGTAGTTATTTTTGCTACCAGTTGAGAAAAGCACTATTTTTCGTAACGAGCAGATTTCTGCGGAACGAGCGAACTGAGGTCCGCAAAGGAATGTGAGTTATGAAAAATAGTGTTTCCCAACGCGTTTCACACAAAATTTTTTATAATTTTGAATATGATAAGTTTCTTATTAATTTTTTCTAATTTTGACATTTAAAGTGACACTTTTCAGAACTCATGGACATTGTCAAATATCTTAAGCATAGATATATAAGCAAAGGGAGATATAACCGTTCATTCATAAATTGGCTTTTGTTGTGTATCAGACATTCATAATGTGTAAGAAAAGGACTTCCGATAAAAAAATTCCCTGCAGGCAACGTCGTAAATATTTAGCAGCGCAAAACGTGGCGGGCCACCAGTGGCGTAGTACGTTTCCAAAAACTATTTATCTATAGAAAGTTACTAACATATATTTTTTAAGTATATTATCTAAAAAATAGCTATTTTATGAGCCTCAGTCCAAATAAAGTGCCATGACAACTTTTTTGGGCTGTTTCGAGAAACATGCAAGTAAATAAAACCTATTGGTTCAATACAATAATTAAACTTTATTTATCATATAAAGCGACACTTCTGAAAACTGGCATTGTTACCCGTTAACCATACATAATAAAAAGCTTAAATCTGTTTTTTTAACTTTATTGCAATTGCCCGTGTTTTTATCTTCATCGCTATCCACACCACACCAAGATTTACTTTTATGTCATAAAAAGAAATAACAGATCATCTGACAGCCACCCTTAAAGTCCACTAATTAGATCAAAAACTCATGCAATACCATTTTGTAAAAGTAAGAGGAGGAAATTAATAGACCAAAAAAATGTTTAGTTCAGTACGAATATCAAAATATAATTGGAAGTTTTTAGGAAAATTAATATTTGGGATTTGGATTTAAATAAAAAATCTATTTTAGGACCCTTTCTTGTAAATAAATTTAATTTTTCTAAATTAAATAATTATTTTTAACTTCTATGTTTTTATTGTATTTAGTAACAATATTAAAGCATTCTTAACTAATCCAAGAATATTTAACTAACTATTCATTTCTATTTGTGAAAAAAAATAAAAAATTGGATTTTTTTTGGAACTGCCAAATAAGGGGAAAATCATATTTTTTTTCTCCGGGTCAACAGGAAACCTTAAAACGAATTTTATAATTGAAATCGTTCATATGCTATATTAATCTTATAAAAAAGTTTATAACAAAAACTATACCTTGATGGTTACTTTCAATCGATTATAAAATAATTAAACAATTTTTTCGTTAGTTATATAATCAAATTTTATGCTAAAATAAGTAAACAATCGTTGTTCTGCACAAAAATATAACATAAAAGGTATTAACAACAAAATGTTATTTGTTCGCCATGGTATTGCACGTCAATGAAGTGAAGTTTTATAAAAGAACTGTTTAAACTTACCTGTGAAACGAAAGATTTTTGTGAATCCAGCTTTCCACAAACCTGGCACTTCACAACCATTTTCTAGTCTGTTTATTAAAAATAATACATAAAATATTGAAAATATTCTTATAACCGCACTTTAAAAACACAAATCTGTCTCTGAGCATTTTTAAACGAAATGCAACACCGCCCCCAAAACAATAAAAAATTTACCACTAGCTGACCGACGACCTTTGTGACCGTAGCGTACGCAAATTATGAATAAACTACAAAAAGCAGTGTTGCCCATCTTGACCGTTAATATTCCGTTATGATTATTTTTAAGAATAATATTAATAAAGCAAAATAAATATCAACTAAAAAACATATTTCTGTCGCTGCTACTAAGTTATTGCATAACGACATGTTATGATCTATGATCTCTTTAAGAATTTAAAAAGAAAATATTAATAAAGCAATATCCTAAAAATTTGCCAAGAAAGGAAAATTGGCAAGGGTGCATGTGTATCAAGCACGTTTGACCATCAAGTGGTCTAGAGAGGTAGACACTATTTCAATGTTTGATTGCTTTAAATTGTAAACAGTTTTATCTCCCTTTGCTTATATATCTATGATCTTAAGGCTGGTTTATGCAGACTACTTTAAATCTGATTTAAATTTAATTTAACTTTAAGAATTTCTAAACCATTTATAAAGAATATTTACATTTACCCTACACAAGCACAGAAACACGAAAATTTTGTTGGGTTGGTATTAATTATTAAACCATTTTTTATGCTTTGACAAGGTTTTGACTGTTTTTTGTACTTGGTTTAATTTAATAAATAAAGTAATTAATAAAGATATCCGTATTGTCCGTTATGTAAATAGGGTTGAATATTAAGTTAGGTTATACTGCTCGCTCATTTTTATTATTATTTAATTTAACTTTAAAAAGATAAAAGTTGGCCAACTTCCTAAATAAAAATTAGTTTTTTTAAAGTGTGTATAAACGCGCTTATATATTGTTGTGCAATGATCTTACACTAAAGTAAATTAAAGTTTAATTAAATTTAAAATTGTCTGCATAAATCAGCCTTTTCTTTTCATCACCAGTTGCAAAAAATTTTACTTTTCGTAACTAGTTATGAAAACTAAGATATTTGACAACGTCAATGAGTTTTGAAAAGCTTTAAATGTCAAAATTAGAAAAATTATTTTTTAGTATTCTACGGAAAACGAACAAGAAATGGCTATTCTTTTTTTTTAATAAGGAAAGCCAAAAGTTTAACCCCGTAGAGGATTTTTAACCGAATGAAAATTTAAACAGCTTAAAAGCAGTAAAAGTATACAAAAGTTTTGCAGATATACTACACAACTTCGGAAAGTAATTTTATCGATTCATGTACACCTTGTATGGATATAATTATCAAAACTTTTGTATCATTAATTTTTTCTATATTAATTAGTTTTTGAGTCAATTTAAATACCTAATACTGCGGTCTTCTGACTTTGTCATCTTTTTTAATATGGCATGAATAATGTGTGTGTCTTAACCACAAACTATGCACAAATTATCCTAATGATGGTTCTAGTTGATTTGTATAATTATGCATGTCCTTGTTAATTTGTTTTTAATCAGCTGGAATCGGAAACCAGTATTCATAGTTAAGACCTTACCAGAACTAAATATAACCACCCTTATTTTAAATTCAAATACAATAATTAATATTTACTGTTGTGCTATTAGTGACATTAGAAAAAGGAAGTCTCTGTGACTTTACCTATTGGTGGTATGACGTTTTGGACCAATCACGACTAAAGACCTACGTCACCTGGACGTCAAATGGATGTCACATTTGACGTAGTGTTCTTACCTGGGTTGCTGCAATTTTTATTGTTTTTTAATTCTATCCTATGAAGGCAGAAATTTTTATTGCATAGTCCCAGATATTTATGGTATTAAGTTAATATTTTAATAAGGAATCATCAAAATATGTACCGGGTGTCCAAATAAGATAGACGCCGGCTGTATCTCAGAAAATGTTTATCGCACAGCGTTGGGGAAAAATATTTTTAGTAAAATGGTCAAGAGAAATAGCTGGAAATTATTTTCAAGTTTCTGAAATTGCCGCTAGGGGGCGTAACTGCAATATTAAATCTAAAAAAGCGATGTTTCTGTGAATTTTGCTATATTAACCTAACAAAAAAATACCTGCTTTTAAAAGTCGAGCATAATTTGAACCTTTTTTGTTTGACAATTTTTGCTGTATCTCTAAAAATAAAGTGTATTTAGTAAATTCGTAAAAAACACTTTTGTATCTTCAAAACGGTTAAGCCGATTTTAACAAGCTTAGGATAGTTGAAAAGACCCATTCTTGGGCTATAAATTTTATAATATTTGAAGTTTTAGTTTCACATGTCGCTGCTAAAGGGCTTTTTTAACCTTTCGACAAAAATGGTAATTTTCTCATAAAAATTAAATGCATTGGTATGTTTTTTTTATAAAAAGTAGCTAAATCATGTTAAACAAGCTCCCGAAAACCTTATCTCGATATCTTGTTCCTTACCTAAAATTTGGCCAAAGAAAATTGTATACGTCAATATCTCAAAAACTATAAAAGCTACAATAAATTTTATATAACATAAATTATGTATTTTTACGAAGCCTTTAATTTAGGTTTTATAATCTTTTCGCCTAAATGCAATACTTTACGAGTTATAATCAATAAATCGAATTTTCAGGATTTTTTTAAGGTATAGCTCTGAATTGATTTTTTTATTATAACTCGTAAAGTATTGCATTTAGACGAAAAGATTATATAACCTAAATAAAAGGTTTCGTTAAAATACATAATTAATATCCTACAAAATTTCTTGTAGGTTCTATATTTCTTGAGATATTGACATATAAAATTTTCTTTGGTCTAAATTTTAGGTAAGGAACAAGATATCGAGATAGCGGCCATTTCAGAAACTTAAAAATAATTTCCAGCTATTTCTCTTGACCACTTTTACTAAAAACATTTTTCCCCAACGCTGTGCGATAAACATTTTCTGAGATACAGCCGGCGTCCTTTCTTATTTGGACACCCGGTATATACAACCATAACCTATGTTCTAAAATAACTGTTGGTTAGATGCACACAATATTTCACTGTCAAAAAACAAAAACACTTTTATTCTCTGTGATTAAACAATGGTCGAAAGTACGTTCCAAATTGTGTACCTGTGTATTTCAACCTCATTATTACTTTACATAGCAGATTCTATTTACTTCACAAGAAGAGGAAACTATTTTTAAAGAAGGAACCCGAAACAAAAACAAAATATAATAGCTGGGCTTTAATTCTTGAAGAAAGAAACGCTCTGAAAGAACGGTATCAAGCCGCAGTTACTTGTAAGTGCTCTATTTTGACAACTTTAAACCAAGAAGCGTTTTCTAAATTCAAGAATCAATGCCCTAAAAGTTTATTTATTGTCAGTTACCACTTTTTTTATTGTTGCCGTTTGACGATGACGAAAACAGTTTGGTAAAGGTCTTTCGTTGTCGTCCTTTTTTGCTCTTAATTTTGACCATTAAAAAAATAATTTGGTTATATGACGTTGTTTCCAAAAATTGGTAAGAATTTAATTATAATAAGATATACATTAGATAGTACCGGTAATGGATTTATATTAGGAATTAATTAAATAAACGATTTTTTCAGTCTATAGGGTTATTAAAATAATCTGGTGAAAATGCAAAAAAAATTGTTATTTTTAACTTACTTTTAGGAGAAATTGTTTTATTAAAAGCACGTAGAGCAATTCTTGGGGATCAAATTAACTTTATATGGTGTTATAACATTAATCCCTGTTATATAAGTTTTGAGAAAAAAATTGAAACTATTTGTTTATATCCAAATAAACTTAATACTTTATCTGAAAATTTACAGTTTTACAGTTTAAAAGTTTTCTTGCAGGAAAAATTTTTTAGTGCATTTTTTCTTACTTGTAATTTTATTTAAACTTTATACTTTTAAATTTATTTTTGCAATTTATTTTGACAATTAGGTTCGCCAACTTACTAATCGTATTTTTACACTTTGTGAACAATTCGTTTGGAAAATCTATTTTTTTGAAAGTAAACAAAAATAACAATATTTTTAATAGCAGTTCACCAGTTTGTCAAGAAATATTCCTGATGATGTTTAGCTAGGTCACAAAAAGTTTTACAATTTTTGGGATAAACATAAGGGCATGACATTGCATTACTATTTGTAAATATTAAGCTATTCAAGATTATTGCTGTTATTTCTTATAGAATATAATACTATATTAAAAGGAAAACATATTACACACTAAATAAAGAAGAGATAGGTGTAACTCAATTATTATATACTGTTATCGCATGTTGTTGATGTTGTTAATGTTTGAAAAGTCTCCTTGATGCTATATATACAAAATGTTTAGCGAATGCTGATTTTTAGTTGGTTTGTTAGTGACATGCGTTAACTTCTTTGGCAATGCGCGGCTTTACTAAAGATCTAATCATTGACTGGCCAGACTATCTTTTTGTCTAAAAGCGTCGAAAATCCGGCTCGAAGGACCATTGTTGAGTTTATACTAACATTTTTCTTTTTTTATGCTGGCTTCTTAATGAACAAGATCATTTATTAATAAACAGAAAGTCTAGTCAAAGCTTTTTTAATATATATCACCCAGTAATATCTTCTCTTAAGTTTCTTACAATTAGTTAGGATTGAGGAATATTTTTTCAAATAATATTCGACTGTGTCTTTGGGTAACATAATAGTTTTTAAAGAAGCCTCAGGAAAGAAGTTCTGATCTATATTATTTTAAAATTTGGAATGCATATGCGAGGGGTAGATTTTCATTTTTCAACATTAGGTAGGAATGGGCGAATATATCGATATATCAACTTCTTGATCGATATATCGATATATTTAATTGTTTCTGCTTAATTTGTGCACATATATGTTACCACAGACATTGTCGAATTAATTACTGGTAAAACCGTGCATTAGTATTTATAAACTAGTGTGTAAACATTTAGGTTAGGCTTCATTACTAAGTATGTTCTGTGCAGGTCATAGACGGATCGTGAAACAGTAAACTATCGCATTCCTGTAAATACCTATTACGTTTTCTTTGAGAGATGGTATATTTTATTGCAAAGTTTATACATATATTTTTCTTGTTTTTAATTATTGTTTCGATAAACATTAAACTATTCACATAATCCAAAAATATTTTGTTAGTGCTGTACCTACGTTTAATCTTGAATCTCAACATATTCATCACAAAAAACCATGTTTTTAAGACCAGGAATGGGACCTATATCGATATGTCTCAATGTCGATATATGGCAATATTGCTAAGTGACGATAATAATGAAAATCGATATCGATACCTGGTTTTAACATAGTATATCGTAAGCAGCACAATGAAATATATTTTGTGTGTATAGTTTAATGATTACTAATTATATGGTTAATTATTGTTAATTTTAACGTTCTATTTTTGATACAAATTGTATTTATTTCGGATCAGCTGCATTAATCAACATTACAAAAAAATAATCCAGGTTACATGGTGCAATTACTGAAATGGTAATGGTCAAATAAAATATATTTAGTGTTAAGTAGATGTCAAATACCTATATTCAAATTTTAAATGTCATAGCTGTTTTAAATGTATCTCTTCATTCTTACGGTTTTTCGTTGCTTTTTAAAATTGCCTGTTCACAAAACATTCTTTGACCATAATTTTAGGTTTACGAGTCAAAAAACTGAACCATTTATATTAGAGCTGTAAAAATATATCGATATTTTTTATGTATCCCTGTTCTACCGCAAATTATTTACCGAGAAGTACAAGGTGACTCAGAGTCTATGGATGTAGATAAATTCATATTAATAAATTTTGGTTAATATATTTTACAAAAAATTAAGTAAATTCAAACATTAAAGAATTCTAATATATTTTTAGAGCTAAAATTGCGTCTAACCTTCGTCATATATACAGGGTGTCCCTTTATACATGTATGATCCTTTTATCTTTTTTAAAATATTTATTTAATTTAAAATTAAAATTTCATGGTAATAAAGTTATGCCTGAAAACAAACCATTTAATTAAAAAAAAATAATAATAAAAAATTACCATTAATTGGATATTTTTCAAAATTAAACCCATTTTTTTTTAAATTTTTGTTTGTTTATGAAATAAAAATAAAATATTTTATTTAAAAAGATAGATGTAAAACTTTAATCGATGGTTTTTGAAATGAGATTTAAAAAAATCTAAGTAGTTTTTTTTATTTGATGTATAAGATTTTATGGGACACCCTGTATTTTATTATGATATTTTTTTTCAAAATTATGGTCAAAACATTGAAACCATTATCTAAAACGAGAAAACAACTTTGTTGTTACTGTGATATACATAGTTAATAATGCAATATTTACCACCTCTTATCACGATTCAAAAAGTGCAATATTTTCATTCATTAATCGATTATAATTTTCATTAAAAAATGGTACAAAATGTTGCATTATTACAAGCAATTCATCTGAAAAATCATATTAAAAATGTCGGCATACATTAGCTTGCCTTTTTAAAAAGATTGTTTTGATAATATTTAGTTACAAATTTTTCGACGTCGTCAAGCCGGTTATAGCTTATTGGCAACGTCGCAATATATATTGTTCGAGTAACCTTTAAATTGTATTTTCATTAGGTTAAGTACGCGGCGTTGACAAACTATCTTTGAAGTAGTAGCCGAATTGAATTCGTCTAGTATAATTTTCTACAACACAGAAGTGACCTTGAAAGTTTTTTTTAGTTTGTATGTTTATATTATCATTACAAGGCTTACTTATATTATGGTATAGTGCTAAATTTTAGTGTATAAGTTTGTTGGTGTATATATTTTATTTTTATATTATCGTTAGAGATTCATTCACCCTTTCCATTACCTATGTTTATATTATTTTTAAACTTTTGTCCACGTTTTTAAATTTGTTGTAACTAAAAGGCCTATATACTAGAGGATTTAACCAGATTAACTAAGACGAGTTGGATCTTGTAAATTTTATAAAAAGAAACTATAATAATTATTCAATGAATAGATATTGTTATATAAATAGATTTACAATGGGTATATAGTAGGTTTTTGATTATGTTTTTATTTTTTTAAAAAGATATAAGCTCCTATAATTTTATGGTTACAACCAGAGGTACACCCAGGATTTTCGTTTATGTTAGCTGGGTTGTCATAACGTCAATGACATTGAACATCAAAGGAAATCTTAACCTACTGATGACGTTGGTTTTATCAGCCTTTGAAATTTTTGTGACATAAGAAGTACAAAGAAAGGCATATTTTACAATATTTTTGAAATTTTCCTTATCCCTATTTAAGAGGTAGGGTGGCGGGTAACTTTGGAACTTAAAATATAATTTTGTGTTTTTTTTTAAACGTAAAAAACTCGGCTTGTGTCCAAAAAATGTTTGACTGGTTACGGAATTATGACTAATTATTATAAATATGTTCTGTGTTGTTATGGTGGATTCATTTATTGAAAAGTCTTTCTTGAAATAAATTTCGAACCTGCTCTAACAATGTAAATGTCACTAATAGGTAAGCAGAACGGATTCGATCTCTCATGTTATCTGGAATTGTAGGCCATAGCCATTGTTTTGTCCCATATAAAACTCCACAAAAAAGTCACTTGGAGGCAAATCTGGTGAACGAGCAGGCTAGTTGATCCGACCACCTCGACCAATCCACCTATTTTTAAATATTGGCTCTAAATAATTACGGGCCCTTATCGTATCACAGGGTGGAGCTCGTTTATGCTAAAACTAAATGTTTTTTGTTTAAATAAATATTTTAATCCATGTAAAAATTCTCAACTAAATTAAAAATACATTACGGATTTCCATGAAAACGTATCCTAGCTCAGTTAAAATCTTCGATTTATTTTTAAATTTAATTAGATTATTAATCTTTGATCATAATTCTGGTTACGGTGGAGCAATTTTTTTTGTCCCTTTTTACGTAAATTTATATGTTAAAATAAAAAACACATCATTTCATTTAAAAATTCAAAGTTATCCCTACCTTTAAACAACAAGGTAAAGCAAAATATGTCAAAAATAATGTAAAATCTGTTACAAAATTTTATAAAAATATTTGAAGTTCACTCACGTTTTCAAGTACTTAATAAAAAAAACACAAAATAAAGCAATTTCGAATCAAACTAAATTGGCCTAAATTGACTTATTGGTCATATATTAAATTTTGTTCTCGTATATTCCGGAAACCGATGACGTCAAATATTTTTAAATTCTATTTTTTAGTTATTTCCCGCCTTTTTTGTGCATATGATGTACAGTACGTTCCATTAAATGTGGACTCCTTTTTTTGGATTTTATAATTTTTAAACCAAAAATCCATTAAATGGGATAGCTCAAAGTTTTTTAAGACCTACAATTTTTTTTCGTGGTATCAACTACCAATGAGTAATCGTAAGTCGTTAGTTTTTTAAAATAGGATGACTTGTTTTCGTCTATTTTTTTTCAATAGTTTAAAAATTTCTCTAATAGGCTCAATAAAAATTAAGGCAGTTGAACGGTTAGTTTTCTAGATGTTACGTCTTAAAAATAAAAAAAAAAATTTTTTTCATATGGTATACGCAGGAAAAATGGGCATTTAATTTTAATTTTACTATTATTTTAATTTTTATTGTGGATTTTGATGGCACAAGTCTGCCAGGATAAAGCTGTCGATATCTTCTGTGCGTAAGGGCCTCTCGTTCATTGTTACTATCGTAGCATAAGACAATATCGCTTTTATCTTCGTCTGAATAAACACGTTTTGACCGATTTTGACTGATAACCCTATCGTTTAATTTCTGACAACTATTAACAAGAGTATGTCAAAAAAAATACCTAGACAGATTGACAGGTAACTCATTTTTATACAGGGTGATTCTTGAGAAAATGTCAATACTTCAGGTACGTAGTCAATATCCAAAAATAAACATAAAAGTCTATACAAATATGGGTCCGCAAGGCCTTCGTTTCCGAAATACAGGGTGTTAAATTTTTTATTTAATTTTTCTTTTTTTTAATAAAATCTATGATATTGTAAGTATTGGAGTAAAACTTGGTATCCGGGGATTTTTTAGTATAACGGATTCGAACCTAATCTTAGTACGGCTCTTACTTGTAGATGGTGCCACCTACACGTCTTTTTACTACTTTGAACAATCACAACTTTTTGGTACGGCCCTGTATTACATTTTTAAGTAAATAAAACAATTATTTTGTCATTTTTACGTCAAAAAGGTATACCTGCTAAAAGTTGATATAAGCAACCGTTTTCGAGATTTTTGAATTTAAAAAAAAAACTTCTACGCATCTGATTTTATTATAGCAAACTTTTAAAAAAATAAAACAAAATGTATAACTAAACATATGTTTTTTTTAATTTTCAATAAAAAAATTGTTCTTAAATTATGTTCAGCAAAACGTAAGCTAGGTTTTATAATTTTATTTAACAAATAAAAAAATTAAAAAAAACTTTAACACCCTGTGAAAGGCCTTGTGGATCCATATTTATATAGACTTTTATGTTTATGTTTGGACCCTGCCTACGTACCTGAAGTATTGGCATTTCCTCCTGAATCACCCTGTATTTATAAAAATGGTGCCACTAATTTTTTTTTGAAATTTTTAAAACGGAATTTTAAAAAAATAATTTTTAACTGCCCAGTTTTTTGTTACCATTGGGAAATTTTCTAAATTAAAAATATAAAGGAAACCCATATTCTATTTAAAAAAATTACGACTTTCTATTTCCCCGGGTTGGTATTGAAATAAAAAAAATTTAGGTATAAAAAACTTTTTTCTAAAATTTTAAAAAAAGAGCCAAAACCTGGGGTATTTAAAAATTTAATCGCACTGCACATATGAAGTAGATTACTTTATTTTGAATTAAAGACTTGGAGTAGCTGTTAGACCCCTGGGTGCGCCCTTGGTGAAAAGCAACCTTCCGTGATTCAAGACGTCGTTATGATTTTAAGCGTTCTAAGGCTTTTTGTCACCTTAATGTCGATTATAAAAACGTTAAAAAAACCTACTATATTTTCATAGCTGTTTTCTCTTATACCTATTTACTATCTTATAAGTGTTTGAGCTTCTCAAACTTAGTTGACCATTTAAGCGGTTACCAGTTTTTCAACTAAAGTCAAATCAGATAGAGAATATATTTACTTCACAATCTGACAGTTGTTGACGAAAGTTGGTGTGATAACCGGCATTTGCCGTCGATTTGACTGTGAACACTTTGTTATTATTGCACCGATACATGACGTCATGGTTTTTGTTTTGTTAGGTCTTTTTAGCGGGATTTCAAATAGTTTGGTTATCAGCAATAAAAAATGCTGCTTTTTTGTTTGGTGCTGTTTTTTAAGAAAAGATTGTCAATTAAAAACAGTTAGCACATAAATTGGAGTCAATTAAATTAATTTGACAATTTAAACTGTACCAATTTATGGTTCTTAAGTTTATTTTGTTACTTTTAAAATTACGCATAACTTGTATTGTCTTTGAGTTTTAAAAAATCTTAAACACTAATATATATTAAATAAAAATAAAAGGTTGGTAGTTTTCAATTGCCCCCTATTATAATGAAATTTAGTACACAGGGGTTATTTGAAACGCTGATTACTAATCTGAAATTAATTTTTTACGTTAAGCCCTAATTTTTAAGATATGGGATTTCATTTTAACCAACCTTAAAACTGCACGATCTTTTTTACATTTCTACGTTTTAAGGTGTTTTTATAGTTTGATCGATTTCTCGCTGCCAAATTTTTTTTATGCAGTTTTGTTTAAAATGTTAACACTTTGAATTGGTTGCAATTTCTTTTTAAAGTTAGGTTTACCAACTTACTGAAATTTATAAACAACTAATTTACCCATTTCCAGAATTCTTAACTATAAAATAAGTGTACAAATAAATTCTTTAATTGTTATTTATAAAAAAATTTTTACTAGTTTTTTAGAAAATGCCGTTTTTAATTCCTAAATAAGGGTAGGAAACAACACTTTACCTCCATTAGGGAGGTAAAATATTTACCTCTCTGCATGCCAATTGAATTTTTGATAAATTTTTTTGAGTATTTTTATTAAAAAATTTCTTGCGGTTTTTATTTTTGCCCCTGACAAGTCATTAATTTTTTAACGAAATTTTCCTCCATCCATTTTTTAAAAAGGCCGTACTTTTTTTGTATTTCTCAGAAGATTTAATTGGCAAAAGATTTAATGATATTCTTAAAAGATTTTAAAATGTCTTGCAAAATGCAGTTCATTTTTTTAAATAAGTTTTTATATTTGTGTTTTTAAATAAAAAAAATAATTTTGACAGTTTGTTTAAAAACGTCAGTAATTGTTTACAAAACGGTTTTCTGCTATTTTACTATTATATGGATAATTTTTGGAAACAGACACCTTCTTTATTTTTTAGAAAAACAAATTTACGTGCGCAAAAACAAAAAAAAGGGTTTTTTTTATTTTTAGGAAAAAACAAACTTAGGCGTTTAAAAGTGTTGCCAGGTCTAATATTTGACATTCTGTCTGTCTGTAATATAATTGGGGTAAATAAAAAAACTGCTTTAACTAACCATGACCGACCAGAACTAAGGGCTTATGAATTTGTCTAAAAAGGGCGGTCATGATTAGTTCTGGTTAGTTAAAGCGACATTTTATTTACCCAATTATATTTCAGACGTTTTAAATTTTATAATCGAAATAAAAAATATTAAAACACATAATTTCTCTTCTGTGGTAGTATATTTGCAATCCCTGAAGGCACTAGAATATGACTATATAATTTTTTTCCATATAATTCAAAAATAGCAGAAAACCGTTTTAATAATTACCAAGAAATCTGCCTGTAACTGTAAAAACACCTCTAGTTACATACAAATTAATGAATTTTAATATAAAACTCTTATTATTTGACAGGGTAAACCACCCACTTTTACTTTACGACTTTGAATAGGTTGTTTTGAATTTTTGTCGTTGAAAAAGCTTTTTTTTTAAAAAGGTTTTTTTTTTTGAATTTAATAAGGATTGGGAAAAAAAAATTGTCATTTAAATCATGTATTCAAAAAAAATTTTTTTTAAAAAGGTTAACAGGAAAAAAACTTAATTTTTTAAATTTTGTTCCTTTTTTTCCTTTAAATTTTTTTTCCTTATCAGGGGAGTATTTTTTGCCAGGACTGTACGGGCCCAAATTTTGCATGCAGTGTTTTTACTGCTGATAACCAATATTGTGGATAATTACACACATAAGTAATATTTTATCAGTAGACACAGTGATATTAGTTATTGGAAATATTGGTTGGGTAACCAAGTGAACTTGGTGAAACGGGTCATAGGTTTTATTTGAATTGTGTATAAGATCGTGCACTGCTACAGACTGTACTACGGTTTTATTTTATGAAAGCGTTCGAAAACGACTCCGGTAACTTCGGAGTGAGATCTATCTTTGTTTATTTGATGTTATTAGAGCAAGATGGAACGATGCCGCTCCGGGCTACCGGTCGTTTTCAAACGGGTTCCAAGTGTTGAAGTTTATATTGTACCGTTTGTAGCTGCTGTTTTTAAACTAGATTAGTACACTGCATTGTCAAACACATTATTATTCAATAAACTCCATAGTGCCATACATCGTATTTTTCATGATTTCCTCGCATATATTTTGCTCTCTCATTTCTTGCCATATCCATTTTACATTTTGTTATTGACTTAAGAAGTTTTTGTATAAATTTGTTTTTTATGTAAAGGGATTTTATTATATTTTGAACCCCCAACAACATTACTGAAAAGAAAAAAAAAAAACCAGAACTAACCAAACAGATCCATAGATAACAGGTCTCAAATATAAAAAGTTAATGAAAACGAATTAACAAAAAAATTCTTTTTAATTTTGCAAATGTACATTAATTAAAAACAAAGACCATAAAAAATTAAAAAAAAATTACCCCAGGTAAGTAATAATTTTTAACCAATTTTCGCCAAATTTGGTGTACAGGGATTTTGGGGGTCACTGATCACAAACCATATTTGCAAAATTCAAGATGGCGAGTTCAATATGTTTAGGACCAATTATCCAAAACTTCCGATTTACGCCAGATTCGGTATATAGAGGCTTTAAGGGTCGCTGATGGCGCAGTGGGATGAGATTTGCAAAATACAAAATGGCGGATCCAATAAAAAAAAGGGATTTTCAAAATGTAAAATATATGTTTCATTGAAAGTATCTTACCCCATTTTAAATTTAGCAATATTTCGCGCTAGACGAACCTTAAAACCAATATGTACTGAAACTGATATAAATCGGAAAAATTTAGGATTTTGATTTTAGTCCAGTAACTGAAAACCTGAAAGTACCCAAAGCTGTAAATAAATCTTTCCTTTTTTTTTTAAAAAAAAAAATTTTTTTTTTGGAAACCAAAAATTTTTTTTTTTTTTTTTTAAAAAAATTTAAATTTTTTTCCCCCCCCCCCCTTTTTTAAAAAGGGAAAAAAAATTTTTTTTTCCCCGTTTTAGTTTTTTAAAAATTTTAAAAAAAAAAAAAAAATTTTTTAATTTTTTTTTACATTTTTTAAAAAACCCCAAAAAAAAAAAACCCCCCCTTTTTAAAATTTTTTAAAAATTTTTTAAATTTGGTTTTTTTTTTGGGGGAAATTAAAAAAAAAAAAAAAAAAACCCCCCCAAAAAAAAACCCAAAAATAAATTTAAAATTTTAAAAAAAAAAAATTTTTTTTAAAAAAATTTTTTTAAAAAAATTAAAAAAAAAAAGGAAAAAAAAAAAAATTTTACCCCGGGAAAAAAAAAAAAAAAAGGTGAAAAATTTTTTTTTTTTCCCTTTTTTAAATTTTTTTAAAAAATTTTTAAAAAAACTTAAACCCCCGGGGAAAAAAAATTTTTTTTTGGGGCCCCGGGGGGAAAAATTTAAAAAAAAATTTTTTAAAAAAAAAAAGGGTTTTCCCAAAATTAAAAAATTTTCTTTAAAATTTTTTCCCCCCCTTTAAATTTTTTTTCCCTGGAAATTTAAAAAAATTTTGGGGGGGGGGGGAAAAAAAAAAATTTTTTTATTAGTAAAAAAAAAAACCCCCGGGGAAAAAAAAACTTTTTTATTTTTTTTTTTTTTTTGAAAAAAAAGGGGACCTTTCCCGGTTTTGGGCCCGGGAAAAAACCCCCGGGGGGCCCGGGGTTTTTTTGGTTTTTCCTTTTTAAAAGTTTTTTTAAAAAAAAAAAATTTTTGAAAAAAAAAAATTTTTTTTTAAAAAAAAAGTAAGTTTTTTTGGGGGGGGGTTTTTTTTTTTTAAAAAATTTTTAAAAAAAAACCCAAAAAAAAAAATTTTTTTTTTAAAACCCCCAAAAATTTTTTTTTTTTAAAACCCCAAAAGGTTTTTAATTTTTTTAAAAAAAAAATTTTTAAAATTTTTTAAGAAATTTTTTTTTAAAAATTTAAAAAAATTTTTTTTTTAAAAAAAAAAAATTTTTAAAAATTTTTTTTTCCCCCTTTTAAAATTTTTTAAATTTAAAAAAAAAAAAAAAAAAAAAATTTTTTTAAAAAAAAAAGGAAAAAATTTTTCCCAAAAAAAATTTTAAATTTTTTTTTTTTTTTGGGGGTTTTTTTTAAAAAAAAAAATTTTTTTTTTTTTTCCATTTTGGGGGAAAAAAATTTTTGGGGGAAAAACCCCCAAAAAAAAAACCCCGGGGGGGGGGTTTTTTTAAAAAAAAATTTTTTAATTTTCTTTTTTTTTTTTTTTTTAAAAATTTTTTTTAAAAATTTTTTTGGGTTTTTTTTTTTAAAAAATTTTTTTTTTAAATAAAAAAAAAAATTTTTTTAAAAATTTAAAAAATTTTTTTTTTTTTTTTAAAAAAAAAAAATTTTGGGCACCCCAATTTTTAAATTCCTTTTTTTTTTTTTTAAAAAAAACCCCTTTAAACCAAAATAAAAAAAAATTTTGTTAAAAAAAATTAAAAAAAAAACCAAAAAAAAAAAATTTTAAAAAAAAACCCAAAAAAATTTTTTTTTTGGGGGGGGTTAAAAAAAAAAAAAAAAAATTTTTAAAATTTTTTAAAAAAAGGGGGGGGGAAAAAAAAAGGGTTTTTTTTTTTTTTTTCCCCCTTTTTTAAATTTTTTTTTTTTCCTTTTTTTCCGGTTTTTTAAAAAAATTTTTTTTTAAAAAAAACTTTTCAAAAATTTTTTTTCGGGGTTTCCCTTTTAAAAAAAAAAAAATTTTTTTTTAAAAAAAATTTTTTTTTCCCCAAAAAACCCCAAAAAAATCAAAAAAAAAAAATTTAATTAAAATTTTTTTGGGAAAAAGGGGTTTTTTTTCCCCATAACCGGGAACTTTTTTTTTTAAAAATTTTTTAAAAAAAAAAAAAATTTAAAAAAAAATTTTTAAAAATTTTAAAAAAATTTTAAAAAGGGGAAAAGGGGGGTTTAAACTTTTTTAAAAAAAAAAAAAAAATTTTGGGAAATTTTTTTTTAAACCAAAAGGAAACCCCCCCCCTTTTTTTGGGTTTTTTTAAAAAGTTTTTCCCTTAAAAAAAATGCAGATGGGAAAAACTTTTTTCTTAAAACGTAAGAAAGATAGTGGGGGAAAATTTTCTGGGATCATTTTAAAAACTTGCTAAATTTTCATTATAAAGAGAATGTTAATAATAAACTAAAAATATTGTGAAAAAAAAAATTTAAACCCTTTTTTTTAATATTCCCAGAAAAATCGAATGGACCTAAACTCATATGTAATAATAAGTACGGCCCCTTCCAAAAAATTAGAATAATTAAAAAATGTACATTATCCCCAGTAATGGAATAATTCGTCTCCCCCTTTTAAGTGAATCCCCTGAAGATAGCGGCATTCTAGCGGTAGAGCGGCAGCTGAAATAAGGGGACTTTTTGGGTCCCGTTATCTCGAAAATGATCGATTTTTCGAAAAAAAATATAAAAACCATTTTTGTAGATTACACAACCTCTTCATTTTTTGTGTAAACAAAAATTCTTTAATTCACATATTTTGGCAGATATTAGCGGGAAAACCCTTTTTTTTGGGGTTTGAGGGCCATTTTCAGCCCCCCACCTGTTAATGTTGATAAACTTTTTTTTGCTCGAAAGCATCCCCCAAAAATCCCAAAAATTGCTTCACAAAGGAAAACTGTACAGATTTTTTACCGCTTTGTCCCCTCATTTACTGGACTATTTTTCCCTCTTGAGTTTTTCAAATCTAACCCAGAATTCGTAATTGGCTTTTTGCTTTTTCCTTTTTTTTTTTTTTGATTTTCTTTGGTGCTTCAAAAACTGTTTTATTGAATCATGAAGATTTTCGTTTTTTTTCCAAATATCTCAGCCGCATTAATTTTTTTTTTTGTTTGGCTTCGTCAAATTTCTTCGGGAAAAGCGAATAAAGCACATTTTTTTTTTAAATTTTTGGGGAAAAAATATTTTTTTTTCTTTTAAAAATTTTTTAATAAAGGGCCCATTTGGGAGATCTTGCTTCCCTGAATTTTTATAATTTTTAAAGGTTAATAGGAAGTCATCTTTTTTTTTTCGCTATTTTGATATTTTTTTGAAAAAACTTTCAAATTTTATTATTTTTTTAATTTAAAAAAAAAAAAATTTTAAATACCCTTTAAATTAAAAAATTTGGGATGAACTTAAAAAAAAAAATTATTGAAATTTGCTAAAAAATAAAAAATAATTAAAAAACAATTCGTCTTTACCCGTTCATCTTAAATTATTTCAATCCAAAAATTATGTAGAATTTTGTTTTTTTAAAAAAACAAAGGGGAAAAAATGAAATTAAAAGTGTTTTCCCAAAAAAAAAATCAAAAATATCAAAAAAAAATTGATTTTAAATTTTTTTACCTCCTATCCCCCATTTTAAAAAAATGAAAAAAAGCAGTATGTTAAACAAAAAAACTATTTTGTTGCAATTTTCCCCCTAATTTTTTTTATTAATCCTTGACATGTTTCCCCAGTGGCTTCATCAGAAAAGGGATTTAGGTACTAAAAATACTTTTTTTCAATTTTGGGATAAATATCTAGGTAGTAAAATTATAATTAGGAATTTCCATTCAATATAAAAAAGGGTTTT
>JAHBCN010008129.1:0-40102 GCA_019359885.1 Listronotus oregonensis
TTTTTTTCCCCAATCGCCCTTTTTTTTTTTTAGTTATTTGTAAAAACCCGATTTTTATATGCCGGCCTTTTTTAAAATTTTTTCGATTTTAAAATTTTTTTTTAAAAATTTCCCTTTTTTAACGATACCCCCTTTAATAAAAAAAACATTGCTTTTTTTTTAAAAAAAAATTTAAAAAAATTAAATTTTGGGGTTTTTCAAAATTTTAAATAAGGTTATTGGAAAAAACAAGAAAATGAAAAAATTTTTGGGAATGCTTTAAAAACACAAAATTTGGGGGGGGAAAAAACCCCCCTCTTCTTTAGAACTATAAAAAATAATCATTTTTTTTATTTAAAAAATAATTTTTTTTTTTAAAATTTAAAAATTTTTAAAAAGAGTTTTTGCACACCCAAACCTCCCCACTATTCCAAATTTGATTTTGCGCACGCCACTGTTTATTTTCCCTTTTAAAAAAATTTTAAAAACTGAATTTATGTACCAACTGTTAAAATACCGACCATTACAAATTATTTAAATGCACTTTTTTTTTTTTTCTCTGTTCAAAAAAAAATTTAAATTTTAAAAAATTTTCTGGGGGGTGTTTTTGTATCTAAACAACCCCCCGTATATCGTTTTTACAAAATCGGTGTAGACAATAACTTGTTATATTATTTTAAATTATTATATATTTTTAAATAATATTTAAATTTTTTAAAAAACCATAAGAAACTGGTTGTTTGGGCCCAAAAAAATTTCCTTGATGAAAAAAAAAGGGGATAAAATTGGGAAAAAAAAAAGTTGATTTATTTAGGATATCTACTCCTATCGGAAATATGGCCATTTCTTTTTGCTTTAAATGTGTTATAAAAAACAAAATAATAAATAGTTTTTTAATAGTAGGTATATATACAAGGTCAAAATAATATTTTCGTAAAATTAGGATTTTTTTATAAAATTTTATCCCCCCAAAAAATATTTTTTTAAAAGGGGGAAATTTTTTATGGGGTTTTTATTAAATATTTAACCCATAATATGATGTATAATTTAGGAAAAAAATAAAAAATTTAAAAATTTTCCCCACGAATAAAGACCTTTTATTTTCCCCGTTAAGACACCCACCGTCCCTTTTAATACTTTCAGCCTTCGTGGACTGTTTAAAGTTTTAAAAAAACCGTTAAAAATTGTTAAAAAAAAAACGGGTTTTCAAAATTCATTCTTACGGGAAAAAATTTAAAAAAAAATTAAGGACCAGGCAAAAAAAAAGCACCCGGACGTTTTTAAAAAACACGCAGGGTCTTTTTTGGTCTTTTGGACTTTTGCTCTGCCCCTTCTGGGGAAAAAAATTTATTAAAATCAGAAACCGATGTCCCATTTTTTTAAAAAAAAATACCCAAAAAATTTAAATTTAAATTTGTAGTGTTCTTTTTTTTGTATTGATGCTGCATTATTCGTAAAAAAAAGAGAAAAAAAAAATAATAATAATAAAAAAAAACTTTTTTTTTGATAAATCCCCCAAAAAATAAAAATACCTTTTTTCTTTTATTAAAATAAAAGTAAACAATTAGTTTTTTTAGTAAGGGTTTAAAGTAAATAATTTTTTTTTAGGTAAAAAATATTTTTTGTTAGGCCTTTTTGGGGTTTAAAAAGCTTTTTATTAAATTAAAAAAAAAAAAAAAAAAGAGCTTTAAAAATTTAAAAAATCAATTTTTTTTTTTTTATAGTAACAAGAAAAAAGGGGAAAAAATCTCATTTTTTTTCAAACAAGAACATAGTACAAAGGGGGAAACAGATAGGAAAAATTTTTTTGCTTTTTTCAACTAAACCGTTTAATTACTTTTAAAAAGTAGTAAAACATTAACAAAAAAAACCCTTAAGTTTGTTTCGTTCAATACTTTTAAAACCCCCCTATGAAAAAAATATAAACCCAAATGTCTTTTAAAAAAATTAAACACCAACTATGGTAGGATGTTTGAAAAAAATTAAAATTATTACCCAATACAACAATTTGATTTGTAAAAAAGCATTTTAAAAAAAGTCTTACCCCTAACCTTACTAGAACATTTCAAAACATTCAATTATATTACTATTTTTTGAAAAAAATTTACATTTTATTTTTTTAATTTTTGTAAATTTTTTTAAAAAATTTTTGATTAGGGAAAAAAAATAATATTATTACTCTAAGTTACATTAAGATTGCACTTTGCCCTCTTTAAAATACTTTTTTAAAGACCTTCCCTAAAAAAAATTTTAAAAAAATTTTTTTATAAATGTGATTTATAAAACAATTGTTTATTCATTTTTTTCAAACGAAAAAAAGTTTTTAAAACCGATCTTTTGAATTAAAAAAGTTAAAAATGGGGTACCTTTTAAAAATTTTTGGTGAGTAATTTTTTTTTTATTTTTTTTTTTTGTACCCTTTTTCATACCCCGGCAAATATCGACCCAAAAAAGAATTTTTCAAAAAAAAAAAACGGGAAAAAAATTTCTTTTGGGTATAATTTTTACAGCTTGTTACCCTTCTCAGTAGCATAGTGGTTGTAACACGGGGGAACCGGTTTTTAAAACCCCGAGTCCTGGAGGCCACCGAAAAAAAATTCCTATTAGAAATATTTAAAAAAATTTTTTTTTAAAAACCCATGAACTTTTGTCAATTAAAGCCGCACTTTTGCCTTAGCCCTGCGGGATAAAAATTTTTTTTTTTTTTTCCTAGAAAAAAAACGGGTAAAAAAAATATTTTTTTAAAAGTAATTTTTAAAAATATTGATTTTAAAAAAATAAAAAATTAAAAATTTAAGGTCTTACTAAACTAATTAATTTTGTTTTTTTTTTTGTTTTTTTATTTTTTTAAATATTAACCCATTTAAATTTAAAAAAAAAAAAAACCAAACATTTGAAAAAAATAAAAAAAAAAAAAAAAAGTATAAAAAAAAAATTTTTAAAAAAAGGAAAATTTTAAAAATTTTTTAAAAAACAAAAAGTTATGAAGGAGGTATAAAAAAAAGGATTTTAACCCAAAAAAAATTTTTGCCATAAAATTTTTTTTGGTACAATAAAAAACCCCGCTTCGATAATTTAAAAATTATTTTTTAAAAATTTTATTTATTGAGAAAAAACCAACTAATAAATATGCCTCGGGGCAAGGGGTAACATAAAAGGGTTTTTATTTTTAATTTTTTGGGTTAATAACTATTCCTACTTAAAACTTTAACTAAATGAAAATTTTTAAAAATATTTTATAAAAAATAGTTCCTTCTCTATCGGGAAATTATATACCTGGTAGGAGGTTAACATTTCTAGATCTCCTATGCTCTATGTGTATAGCTCATCGTTTAAATTTTTTATTATTGATTTAAATATTAATATTGATAATTTATAAAATATTTACTCGTTCGGTATGATCTGGAGAAAGTTTTAATAATATTTTACACATCAAAAAAAAAAATAATGGTTTATTTAGGTTAAACTCTTATTTTTCTATATATTTCTTTTATTACTATTTTTTTCTTCTAGGCTAATAGTCAAATAATACAAATAATAGCAACATAGGACATAGAGAAAAGGCAAGCGTCCTGCAATATACACCACACAGAATGTAGCACATATTTTTCAATTTAAACTTTAATTTATTTATTTTTTAAAAAGTAATTAATAAAAAAGGGAAAAAACAATAATTTAAATAAAAAAGGCTTTAAGCCTAGAAGAAGTAGATACCTTAATAAAGAAATTTTTTAAAAAAAGTTTAACGCTAAATAAATTATAAATTTTTTATTTTTTATTTTTTGCTGTTAAAAATATCATTAACTGAACAAGTAACTTTTTATAAATTATTAATATTTTATTTAAATCGATAATACAAATATTTAAACGATGAGTACAGACATAATAACATAGAAAAATGTTATGCCTCCTGCCAGGTATAAAACCCCCCAGATGGGGAGGCACTTTTTTTTTTTCTATAATTAGAGTTTAAATTTTTTTTTGATGTAAATTTTTAATAAGATCAGAAAGGGACATTATTTTCCAAAAAAAAAAAAAAAATATCCTCCACCATCTTATCTCCTTCCTCCTATTGCTTCGAGGCACATGCATGTGTATTAGTTTGTTTCATTAAATGAATAGAACATTTTAAAATAATTTTAAATGGTTTAAAGTTGGTATACCTACTTGTACCAAAAAGTATTGTTTTTAGGCTAAATCACCGTTTTGCTCATATCTTTATTTTTTATTTTATTAAAAATGTGTATTAAACCTTTTTTATGAAGCAGATTAAACGGCATATTTTTTGTTTTATATATTTTTTGTAGCTCTTTTAGCTATTGAGATATTTTTGTTTTTATTTTAAATATAAATCGGCAATTTCTTAAAAACTACAAAAAACTTATAAAACAAGTGGTTTTGTAAGGTCAATAATTTTAACTATACATATATTTTTTTAAATCAATAGTCTTTGAGTTATATTAAAAAAAACGATTTTTTACGACGGAGACTGTGGGTCTGGAAAATAAATAGTACTTCGGCTTCACAAACCGTTGTGGGCTGTCCGAAAGGTAAAAAAGACCTACAGATTACTTTTTTTTAACGTTTTTGTCTGCACAGATTAAATTTGACAGGTGTAGTGTACCCAAACATAATTATAACCTAACAGTTCATCTTTTAAATTAAACGTTTAAAATTCATTACTATTTTTGTTATTGTTTAGTGGGGTATATTTTTTTTTCATTCGGTATTATTATTTTAAAATTTTACTAACTAAACGTTGGCAACTGAAACTTCCCCATTCTATAATTTGGACTGTCTATTTAAAAAATTATAATATTTTTAATCAAATTACCTTTATGTACATCCCTATGTCTTTCTTAGAAAAAACCCCAATGGGTTTAAACCATGTAAAAGTTAAAAAAAAAACACTTTTAAACTGTCGCTATTTTCAAATATCGCTATGTTTATATAGTCGTTAACTAAAAAACATAAACGGTCGTCAAATATAATAGAATTAAATTTCGCAGCTATAAAAAAAATCCCCCGGGCACATAAAATTGTAAAAGATACATTGTCTAGCCAATTCATATTTTCTCCTGACCTATTAAATTTGCCGCAAAGCCATAAATTTTTATATCTTTTAAGTTTTATCCCAATCGATTGTCCCTAAGCACTTGATTAAATTTTATTTACTTTTCCTTATATCAAAACAATATTTTATAAAAATGTAATTTTAACTAAGCTAATACTTAAAAAAAGTTGTTACAAAGATAAATACGAAGGGCACACATAAGAGTTAATTTTAAACGTCTTTTTTTTTAATTCGTCGTTTTTTAAAAAATAATAAAATAAATATATATTTTTATTATAAAAGCTCATGCTTTCGAAATAACTTTTTGTATATGGCAATTTTTTTTAATTTTAAAGAAAAAACTAAGTATATTTTTTTGAATTAAACATGCTTTTATACCAAAAAAAATTTAACTGTTTTACACTATAAACATCATCGTTTAATGTTTATATTTTTACCTAAAAATTTAGCATTGAAAGTTGCCTTAAAAATTTTTTGGATAAAAAATTAAGATACTAGGGGTTTACTCTGTACATTTTAATTTTATGTGAAAAAAAACTTAAAATTAAAAATCAACGTCTATGAGCATTCCTTTTCTGCAAGAATTTTGCTGGATTTTAATTTAATTCATTTTAATCGTTTTATTCCGACTATAAAATGCTTTTTCTTTTAAATTTACCAAGCTATTTAACTCACTTTATTCCATTTAGTTCTTATACAGGGTGTTACTTAAAGGTTGGTAATAAATTAGGCAATGGATTCTGTAGTGAAAAATATTTTTTTAATATGTGGTTTTGCTCTACGAAAATTTGTTTCTCAATTATAGCGTGTTAATTTAAAAAAAAAATCTATTTCCTTTAATAACCTTCAAAGATTTAAAGATAATAGACCGAAATTCAGGTAAACTATATTCCAACAATTATTAAAATTAAAAAAAAAGTAGTTGTGATTTTCAAATATGTGTTATATAATTAAAATTAAAACCACTAAATAAACAAAAATATTTTTTATCACAAATCAACATAAAAATAATATTCTAATATAATGTTTTACGTGATATTGCAACCGTCATCTTACTCGAGCAAATGTTATTTTATGATATTGCGGTAAAGCCAGATAGAACTTTACGTCATAAAAAATATGACAAGTACGTGGTTAGGTTAGGGTCATTTTGCACTGCAGTCGTAGTTATTTATTCTCTCTTTCTCTTTGATTACACAGAATAAATAGCTTTCGATTTTTATTAACAATTTAAACAATAATTTTTTTTATTACTTATAAACTTTTATTCAACTGAACACAATCTCTTTAGTCAAACAAACTTACTTATTTATGCCTTTCATATAACATACCAATATTAATGTTTCCTTTACCTAAGTAATAGCAGTTTATGAGCTATACACTTACTTCTTTTTCAATATACCGGTTTTTCAAATTACAAATCTTATTCTTATTTGCTACACTTCGCTTCCCTCTATTCTCGAGGGCCTCAAACAGCTTCACAATCCTCCCTTTTCCACTATATTCACCTTTTTAACCAGAATAACCCCTATAAACAACAATTTTTCCTCCCAATGTGGGCTGCTTTGGTTAGATCTAGGGGATGTAGGGGGGAGTAGTTATTCTTTCCCAGTTAACAACAATTTAATTGCCAAAGTTAAAAGAAAAATCTTTTAATTTCATTAAAAGTTCTTTTATCAAAATATTTTAATTTTTAATTTTCAAATAACAATCTAGTTAAACATTAATGTAAAATGCTTAGTTCTTTTTAACAGTAACTACATTCCAACTAACTTTGAAGTAGTACATCCTTTTCTGTCTTTTACATTACTTGTCTATCCTTATATAAACTTTACTGGTTTTTTAACCTCACATAGATACATGCTAATTTTTTTAACAAAACGGTATTTTAGTGTAGTTTAAGTTTTTAAAATTCACCTTTTTAAAGGTGAAAATGTGAGATTTTATTTACAATTTTACTTTTAATTTTTAATTTAATAATGTAATAAGTTTGTCGATGTCCTGTTTTACATATGCTCCAATTGCTAAACAAAATAAGTTTAAAACTTTTTCTGTTTTCGGTAAATCAAGTTTACTAATTTTGCAACTTTATTAAAATTTGTTATCTTTAATGCTTTAATTTACTTTTTAAATTTATAAAAAACTTTCTAACAATACCAGTTCCTTAAAATATTTAAACATTTTTTAATTTGCTTTTATTGCTTAATTCTTTTTTGCAGATAGCACTGATGATGGTTTTAAGCAAGGTTTGCTAGGATATTTGTTTTAATATAAATTTTGCAAGAAATACAAAATTTTTTCATTTTTAACATTTCTACGTGCACACGGCTGCAATCAATTTTCATTCGTAGTTATTTATAGCTAGTGTACACTGAAGGAACTAAACTATATCATGGTATTTAACTAGTTTTGTTTTGAAAAATATGAAAGACCAAATTTTCTAGCCTCTGGTTTAGTCGAAATATCTAACTTAACAACTAGCTTGTTCCATTTTATAGCATATATTGCATATGGACCAGGCCTTATTTGTAAATAAAACATGAATTGTTGGATATAGAAAGTGGCAGGCGTGTTTATGATGAAAACCCTTGGAAAAGATGTTAACGGTAAACACTGCACTTTGTCATATCCTATATTAAATGAACAAATAACGAATTTAATTTGAGTATTACGCTGTTTTTCTAAAATATATTCAGGTATTACGGAAAATAACTAAATCGTTAGTCAATCACTGTTATAGTTAGGCTATTATGTTCTTTGCCGGCAATACATGTACTGACTAGTCATTTCGGGAAATGACAGATTTTAGTATTTGACACCGTCATATATAACAAGAATTAAAATGTACTTCCTTTTAGAGAATTGCACAAAATTTGGTAAAAGAAAAAAATATAAAAAAATAGCAAAAAAGTGTTTTTTTACTAATTTAGTCGCTTATAATTTTATAAGTACTACTGGTAATAGTGCAAAAAATGGTGAAAAGAGAAAAGTTGTATAATGAAATTTCTTACAAGATGGGATAAGTAAAAAACGACAAATGCATTATGTTTGTTGCAAAATAGCTATAAATATAAAAAGGCAAAAAAGTGTAGTGTTCGCGTGATTCCTTAAAACCTTTAGATGTCTCTAAGGTCGTTCATATTCGACCAATAAAAAAATTATGCCAAATCTTGTAAAATATGTTTCTATAGTTTATGTAAAATAATTTTGCAATCCAGTTTTGTCTGAAAAAATTAACAATTTTGCAAATTGGTTAAGATCCAAGATATTAAGTCCAGACATTCAATCTTTTTACAACTATTAGAAATCTCAATCCCTATTATTTTTTTTAATAGGACTATTTGGGCGTTCTCAGCAATGGTTTAGATTTTTGTGTCAGTCTTTTATTTAAAAACAATTTGAATATCTTTTTAGGTTTTTGATTTTCCCACTCGATCAGCGTTGTCCACATACTTAAGACATTGCGATAATGCTACCATGGACGTTATTTTAAATAACTACTACCTAACATTCCCTGCTGGAAATCGAACACTCGAACACGGGTCGCCTGCGTGACAAGCAAATACTTTGTCCACTATGCTATCGAGACGAAATTGAAAGAAGTATGTCTGTGTGATTATTTTGAAATTTTGTAAAACAAAAAAGAAAATGAAATCCAACGAAAAACAGGTACATAAAGAGTTAAAGGTAGTGGATCTCATCATGGCTTACAGAAAGCTACAATTGCTGCTTAGATTTTAAGCATAAAGAAATCGTTTTGCTACGATTAAAGCTATTTCCACTGATTAAATAAACATGTAAAATTTACCAAAATACGTTTGTTTTTACACCAAATTCGATTATTTAGAGTCATTTTGTATCATCTTTATTTAGTACTACACCTAGGTAGGAAGGATATTTGCCAACCTTTACCGTTTAATTTTCCTGGGACTATCAAATATGGAAGTAGGAATGAAATAATAATATAGTAAATTTTAACTACAAAACTCCATTTGACAGCTAATTGTTATTCCTTTGGAATTGTAAAACCTCATACCATTTTGTTAAAGGGCGAACATATTCGCCCTTCCAAAAAATGGTATACTGGTGTCGTTAAATTTTAAAATTCTCCATTTAAAAGGAAAAATGTGACATTGTTTACAGTTGCTTTACTTTTAGTTTTTTTTTAATAATGCGAAAGTTTGTTAGTGTCCTGTTACATATTATGTTAGCTCAAATTGCTACGACTCCGGCTTGACGACGAAGAGCACTGGTGATGGTTTTACCGAAAGCGCTCTGCTAGGACTTTGTTTTAATAAAAATTTTGTACGAAATACAAAGTTTATTTATAACCCATATTCTTAAGTGCAAGTAGATAAGCTATGCCGGTACGGCCGCAAAATCCATCATTTTCCCATTTATTTCTTATGGGAGAATTTTAAGGTCCGATTTAGATTTTACTTCCGGTCTAGCACCACGTGCCAAGCGGCCACCCAGCTAAGCAATGGACACGCCCGATGTTGCTTGACTTTAGATTATGGCGCTGACCAAGATTATGAAATATGAACTCATCAGGGGACCTCGAGTAATTTTGGAAATAAATAAAAAAGTCCTCACGTAGCAGGATTTGAACCGCCGTCCTAGTGCTTGAAAACCCAGAGCTCTACCACTGAGCCACCGGGGAGTATTAATTATTAAGTTGAAATAAATGTTTAGTGGAAGAGAATTTGGAATTAATTAAATTAAAAAAGTCGTCACCTAGCAGGATTTGAACCGTCGTCCTAGTGCTTCAAAGTCTAGAGCTCTACCACTGAGCTATAGGGGAATATTAAATATTAAGGTGAAATGAATGTATAGGATCCTGAGTATTACGCTAGCACACGTGAGTATCATAGTAAAGGAAAAATAGTAGTAATAAGGTCGTTTAACTGTCATTAATAATATTGGTAAACCATGTATGGTTGTAAAACACCTGAGGAACTAATAAAAAAATAAAAAAAGTCAGCACCCAACAGGATTCGAACCCACGTCTTAGTGTATAGTAGTTCTAGATGACCGATTCACGCGCATCCCAATCCGGATCAGGCGTTTATCTCGAAATCTTGACGTCATACATTAATTAGGAATCTTGGGCTAGACCTATTTTAGAGTACTGCGCATGCGCTAAAAAATGGCGCCTGTCATCTGTCAAATGTCACCTGTCAACTGTCATATTTCGCGAACCACGTGACTTAGGAAATTTAGCATACGTGGATGAGTTGTATCTTAGGGTCTTACGCAAGCGTTAAAAAAATGGCGGCTGTCACCTGTCAACTGTCACCTGTCAACTGTCATATTTCGCGAACCACGTGGTATATTAGCTTACGTGGATGAGTTGTATCTTAGGGTCTTACGCAAGCGTTAAAAAAATGGCGCCTGTCGCCTGTCAAATGCCACCTGTCAAATGCCACCTGTCATATTTCGCGAACCACGTGACTTAGGAAATTTAGCTTACGTGGATGAGTTGTATCTTAGGGTCTTACGCATGCACTAAAATAATGGCGGTGATCAAATGTCAAACGTCAAATGTCTAACCTAACATGCGGGGGCCCCCTGCGCTTAAGCGCCGGGCCTAGGGTGTAGACCTGGGGCTTAGACGCAGGGTGAAGAGCCTTATTATTATATTAATCTTACAATTTTTGAATATTAAATAATAAAACACTTTGTATATATTAAGGGTCTTACGCATGTGCTAATATAATGACGTCTGTCAAATGTCACCTGTCACGTGGAACCCCGATGATGGTGATGGTAGTTAAAATTGAAACGTTGTTTACTTGGACTAAGGTCTTATATTGCACGAAAATTGTAAGTTATACCGTTCGGAAGTTATCGGCTAAACCCGAACCCCGATGATGATGATGATGGTTAAAATTGAAACGTTGTTTAATACACCATCTTGAACTAAGGATTATATATTGCATGTAAACATATTTAACCATAAAGGCTCAACAGCTGTTTAAAATAAGTTGAGAGACATCAATTAGCAATTGGTACGGTGTACCCTATAGGAAATTAATCATTGTGGTCTTGGCGCCTAAAGAAATAAAACTTAATCAAAGAATAGTTGCTAACGTCAATAATGTCAAGGTCAAAATTAGCAAACCAGAACCGGTGATTAAAAAAGAACCATCAGAACCTTATAATTATAATCTCGTAACACTCGTAATTTTTAAATATTAAATAATAAAACATGCTAGACTGATAGGAACAGGTTATGCCAACTGTTTATAAGCGGTTACGTTGGTGTTACGTTGGTGTCCTAATGGTGTCCGGTATGTGTCCGGTATGTGTCTGGTATATGTCCGGTATGTGTCCTAATAGCGTCCGGTATAATAAAGCACATTGTATGTAATAAATTAATTTATTTAAACCACATTGTACATTGACTTTTAACAATTTTATATACAAGTTTAGTTAGTAATACACTACAAGCTATGGTAATAAAAATATTTAAACTGTTATAATATTCATAGGATGACAACTGCTGGAACCTCTGCTTCGATGATACATGGCTCGGCGGTGGTGGGAACTTGACTTGTATTCCATTTCGTTTCTCCAAAGATCTCTATAGTGGAATTTAACCCTATATCTGAGAAATTATAATGATATTATATACAAGTTTATATCTCATCCATAATTGAATAATGCCCCCATGGTAGCGTCTCCACAGATTTATGAAGTATTTTTCGCTTATCATCATATGGGCTAAGTCCTATTTTTTCCTGCCTAATTGTGTGAATGTCGTGCTTTTTTGAGCGAATTAGCATTTGTGTAACTATTTTCTCCGTGTAGTTATTCAAACACTCTACATAGTCATCAAAGGTAATTTTGTTTTTGATTACCGATTTTTTAATTCCTTTAATTTTTTTGGTGATTCCTTTACTTGCAAGACATTTTTCGATTTCTTCTCGTTCTTTATTCTCTGCCTCCAGTTTAACCCGTTCTTGCATTAGTTCTTCTTCGGTAAAAAACAGTTTAGTTGCATACATTTTTGATCTAAGCCCAATAAAATGTGTCATAATCCGACCATTATTCTCATCCTTCATCATACCTAGTACCTTTTTATTAACCTGGGTAATTCCATAAATATTATCATGCGAGTAATCACTTGTATCAAAATACATTGTACAGTCATCTTTAATAACATCATATATATTATCTTTTTTTATTTCGTAAATAAGACTATCGGTATCCGTATAGAGAACTCTACAATTAGAAAATCGTTTTCGCATGTAATTATAACGAAAGTCGTAGATTGTAGTCTTTGCCAGATCCAGAATGGACATGCCCACATAAATAGGTTTATTAAAATATACAACGGCTTTTGCTAGTTCTATTAGAGCAAGATTTTCGTTTATAATTACTGAAGACTTAAACTCTGGTCTCGAAATTAATACTTCTGCGCCATAGCGATCATCCCATTTGGTAATAAGTTTTACTGAAGAGTGTTTCCGAATATTCTCCATCGTCTTCCCAAAGACAGCGTTGTTCATAAGTTTAAACAGGTTTTTTTCGAAATCGTTTCTTGCTGCTTGACGTAATCGAGTATTATGGTCTATGTATGACTTTAACCATGGAGCCTGACTAAATTCGAGAACTCTATGAACATTTGTTAGCTTTACCCCCAATTTTAATACCTGTTTAAGATTTCTGTAGTGTATGACATATTCACTTTTATTATATAAAGATGCTAATAATTTGGCATTTTTTGCTCCAATAGGTGCACGATGTTCAGGACAAGGTGGTAGGTCAGAAAACTCATCATGAAGTTCTTGTGGAACGCTTAAATCAACCTCAAGAATGTATCCTTTATCGGAATCATCAGGAATATCACACACATTTAAAGTAGAAATTTTGTTCTCATTCAACCAACTAAAATTGCCGTAAGGTAGAAATTGCGACATAGCCCATCCATATTGATTATTAACATCAAAATACATGAGATATGAATCTTCTTTAGAGCAGTCATATGAATCCATATATTTATTATTAGCCTCAGCATACCGTTTTGAGCACTGACTCAACCCACCACGAATGCCTTTTTCAATGAACATTATCATTTCTAAATCTGTTAGGAGTTCTAGTTTAATATTATTAGATTTATATAATTGAAACATTGTACACTGCCAAGCATATCCAGGTAACGTATATGACCAAGCGGGATCTAAACCGTAAGTTTTATGCGATGTTGTTCTGAACTGTTCAAAATATCTGCCAGAAGTAAAACATCAGCCCTTAGATATAAATCGGAATAATCAAGCATTGTCCTACAACCGAATGTTCCCATACCTTCTGTGCATGTGCATAATCTTCGTTGCTTACTATAGAATCTTCTAAGCTATTATAAAACTCAGCCTTTGTGGGTAATTGAGTCACGTTTAATTTGCTCCATCCGTCCATAAAGTCATAGGGAAATATGCCTTTTCTACAGAGCAATGCAAAGTGATCGTCTGAGATATGACTAAATTCTGATTTTAATATTGGATAGCTGGGTAAGTATGATGCCAGCTGACTTAAACTATCGGCCATGAACCTAAAACTATCAATAACTCTAAATTCAATCAAATTGTCTGGAATCTGCTTGGTGAAAGAAATGTATTTTTCTTTATTAACAGGTAAAATACTAATTGGGCCATCAAATTCCGCTAAAGCTTTAACTAACATGTGGCCATCGTAGGAGCTCATATTGTGAAACAGGACTGGAATCATAAGACTATCTCTAAAATTGAGGTTACAGGATTCATGTGCAGGTCCACGATATTGCCCAGATAAATGGCAGTGATCACGAACCTTCTTGTCTTTTACGGAAAAAGGCTTTTCACAAATATGACAAATAGTAGCTGTTTCGAATAATCTTGTTTGTTCCGCAGACAACACTTCCATAGGTAAATCACATAAAAATACTGTTTCAACGTTTTCAGCAAATAGAAGTAATTCTTTTACGAACCATTGCATACAATTCGCACCCGTATATGATTTATAAAAGGATAGAGAGTCATCATAGGAACATTTAACATAATATCCAATGCTAAAAGGTACGTGATGTTGTGTTTTGTACGTAGTTTTAGATGTATCATCTTCTACAGGTACTAACAGACATTCAGTATCAGCATAAATTACGAAGGGTACTTTTGTCTTGTGATTAAAATCTTTAAATTGAATCCACTTTTTATCTTCAGTAGGAACTCTTGGAATTGCCCCAGTGTTAAGCTGTTTACAATCCTTTTCATGCTTAATCAGTTTTTCATTGTTATAAAAATAATGTAAACATCGGTCGCAAATATATGTAGCTTTTTCATGTTTAGATAATTGACTCGAGAGCAAACGTGACATATTCTTAATCCAAACATAATGGTATTTTATTGGGCTTAGATCATTCATATCATTGGTAGCAATATAACTATCTTGCACAAGCAGCATATTGACATGTTTGTCTTGTTTGTTTTTTGCTAAATAGTAAGGAATCACCATGAAATTTTCTCCGACTTTCTGTAATCGGTAAACATTAACAGATACATTATTTTGCTTTTCGAAGCGTGAAATTTGTGACAGCGACATTGGAAACTGTATGCCTTTAAGGTTAAGAACTGTCTTCGGGTCCGGATATGACGTTGTTCTATTAGCTATTTTTGATGGAGCGGGGTATAACGCAGAAATGACAGCCCAAGCAAAACACATGTCATCCATATTTTGTACATTAATGCATGCTTCTCGTCTTGCTATTTGTGCAGGTAGCTCAATATAACTTCCAACCCTCAATGGATTAAACTTATTAATAGAAATCATTAGATTAACTATTCTGCTCAGCGCCCAGCCAGAATCCTTTTCCTGGAACTCCTCTAGCTCCGTTAGAAGTTGATCTTGAATATTAACTTTAAACCATTCATTTAAATCGGTGTTCTGGAAAATGGGGGCATTTGCAGTATTTAGGTACTTTATTTCTTCCAATATTTTATCAGATTTCGATATCTTGAATTCTCCACATAGTACAGCATTGACCTTGAGAGCCTCATCCTTTTTCAACTCGTTTTGAATACGTCTCTTAAACATGATGGCGCAATCCTCCAAAAATGGTTCAACATCGACATGTTTAAGATTTAATATAACTCCAGTCCTAATTCTTGATTTAAACGCTGATTGAAGATCCTCCCACTTAACGCGATGCTTAGCTGTCTCCTTTTGTGGCACATATCCTCCTCCCATTACTTGCATTCCCTTCAAAAGTTGCCTAAATCCTTTAACTCGAGACATGCAACTAATCAAATGACTTTTTTCGGCAGTAGAATTAACATTTTTCAATGCTATGTTTAAATGTCTAACAGCTGATGTACACTCCTTTAGAACTTTTTTCAGAGAAGTTTGATCAAGTCTCAAATTCGGGTTCTTGAGTTGATTGCTAATGCTGCTCACAAGTTCATTAACATGCACCATCTTGCTTAAGTTTTTACTGAGAGCTCTTCACGACTGAACACTTTGACGATTCCGACGGTCCTGCGAATAAAAGGAAAATAGAGTGCGTTCAGAAACTAGGGTACGTTCAGTAACTACTTACCAAATACTCGACGCTGATTGGTTAAAAATATCTGGATAGCGAACGCTGATTGGTTAAAAAACAGCTGAAAAAGAGAGAACGCCGATTGGCCAAAATAATTTACAATCTAAAAATAGACTATGTTACAATTCTTAAACAAAACCTAAAATAATGTTAAATACTTGAATCTGATTGGTTAAAAATAATGCTAAATACTCGATTCTGATTGGTTAAAAATAATTTACAATCTAATATTCGTTCTGCTACTAGAGGGCTCTTAACGTAACATAATACATGTGCTTATATATGTCTGAAGAGTATAATGGTCATTTTAGGTATAACATGAGCAACTCAGTGCATTTATTTTAGTATTAGTCAAGCAGCCGAAGAAGTAACAATGTCTCGAAATTGTTTTTGGGGTCGACCATGTGACTGCTCAGAATGCAGACCTGATTTGAAGACTATGTGTGAGGTTTGTCAGGAAAATGATGGGTATAGAGTAGGCAGCACTTATAAAGTCGATAGAAAAGGTATAGGATATTACGATAAACCTACTGCGAGTCTTGTTATTATAAATATAAAGGACAATACGAAGAGGCTTATTTTGAACAATTAAAGAAGCTAGTTATGGAAAATCCTCCCAAGAATGCAGGAAGAAAATTTCTACCAGATGGTTCATCAGTTCCCTATGGTTACAAGAAGCCAAAGGAAGACGAGAAGTAGAAATTATTTGTTGAAATAAATATGTAGAAATTGTTTTTATTTTTGCAAATAAATATTTATAAATATTTGTTTTGTTTTAATAATTACCCCGCCCCTTTTGGATTTATCAAGCGATTGAAATTATAAAAGAAATGTTTACCGAGAATTGACGTTGAACCTGTATCATGATGGAATAACATACATACTGCTACAGCTGTTTTGACGTTTATTGATTCGCTATTATTGGAACCGACCGGTTGAACCGACCTGTTCGGTTAACCGACCTGTTTAACGAACCGACCTGTTCGGTAAACCGACCTGTTAATCGACCTGTTTAAGAAACCGACCTGATCATGGTGAACCTGGTTCGAGTGGTTCGGGTTCCAGTTGTTCCTAGTTGTTCGGGGTAGCAGTGGTACAAGTGGTTTCAGTTGTTCAGTTGGAGTTGTTACGGTTCGATGTAGTATGTAGGAATAATAAAAGACATTAATATAATCATAATATATGTATATTGATTTCTACAACTTTACAATGGTGTATAATTTTCATTATTAATAAATATGTTGTTCATAATGTGTATTATTTTTAGTCTAGATTTAATGGCGTCAAATACTGGTTGATACTCAGGTTTGGGACTATTGGATCCTTCATCAAATAACATTTTCGGCCAAAACTGTAACTCCGAATTTAATGTAAATATCTTTCTAGTGCCACGGGGAATAAATGCAGTTCCATATTTAATATCTACAGTTTGATGAATTTCGGTGTTTAACATACGGAGCAATGTTTCAGGTGCATAGCTTGAATAGGGCATATCATCTAATACTATACCAGTATGACTAGGATTCAATCTTCCTAAATCTTGTTTACAAGTAACTATTAAGGGATTTTGAAAAAATGCAATAGCTAACTGTGTCTTGCCAACATTAGCATCACCAATTAAAAGTATTGATTGTTGTCTACCTTTAAATGTTAATTTCTTAACAACATCAGGATCAAAATTTGTAATAGGCTGAACAGGCACAGAAGGAATAAATTCTTGAGATAAAAACGATTCAATATTCTTGCGTTGTTTAACAAATTCCCATAGATTAGTGTCTTTGCATACTTGTAATGCCTGTTGATAATCTGAAGCCAATAAAGCCGCCTTTAGCATTGAATTACCACTATGTGTTTTATTTTCTATATTCTTTAATATGCGTTCAGGTATTTGTCCTATAATCACAGGTTTCCCTAGTGCGGTATCGTCATCTTTTTGAATATATTCGACTATTGCTTCTAACTTCTTTACAGTCTGTAACGTAACTACCTTAGGAATTAACTTGTTTAGTGCACTTTGGCTAACTGGGTTAGCAAACGATACAACTGCATGTGTATGATCAAAACCCTCATCACTTAACTCGCGTCTGTGGATTAAAAATTTAAAATATTGATGTGTTTCTAACGGTTCGGACTCAAAGTCTTCGGTGGACACTACAAATGTCCAATTACGAGCTTTACACATAGCAAGTTGGTCAACCATGTTAACGACTGAATGATTACTAATAACGAACCGTATAGATACAAACAGACAAGTGAGCTGACACATATAGCGAGGTATTTATATATACTCATAGAGGGCTTCTGGCAACTGTGCTGTGATTGGTCAGAGACAATTAGATTAAAAGGTTGATAGGAAAATGAATTCCTACGCCAACCGTGCAAAGTAGTACCATTTACATAATATTGCACAATATTACGCAATTGTTTCGCATGACGTCATCGTGGCTTCTAGCAACTGTCTTGTGATTGGTTAGTTGAAGTGGATTATAATTTATTCATATCAGATACGCTTTAGATATGTAAATGAGGCTTATCAACGTCCCGTGACCTTGAGGGGGGCAACCTTTTATGTCGCGGGACACGGGTCACGGGACATCTGTTCTATGACGTCATCGTGGTTTGTCTCTTTCTCTCTCTTTAAGGTGTTATCTTGTCTTCCTTCCTCCTTTTCTCTCCAGACGAGTCTGGGTCGCTAGCGACGCGAGAAAGGAGGAAGGAAAGATCCCTTAAGAAAGGAGATTTTGGTCCCCGTTTAAAACCCTAAATTTTTTTTTAATTTTTTTAACCCAACCGGTAAGTGATTTTATACCTCGGTTGTTTGCTAACCCAGTTAGGCAAAGTGCAAAAAAAGCGTTTACGCCCAAAAAAAGTTAAAAAATTCAAATTAAAAAGTATAAAAACCTTATGGCAAATACGGGCCATAAGAAATGAAAATAAAACCAAAGGAAATTAATGAAACGGCATTTTTCGAAATCCGGTTTTGTATGAAAAATAATTAGGGGGGCTTAAACCCGAATTTTCTTTTTATCTCAAAAATTTTTTCCTTTGTGCCTTTCACCCTTTAAAAATTTTGATCGTTTTTAAAAAAAACTTTTAAAGGGAACAACAATCAGGGGGATGCCGCACGTCTTTGCATTTTCAAAATCCCCTTTTCTTGAAAAAGGGGGAAAGATTATTGATAATTTTAAGATAAATCCCCTGTTAAGCTAGCCCCTTTCCGTTTTCCCAAAAATCTAAAAGGAGAAAAAATTTGGAAACCCATTTTTTTGTATTTTTCCGGGTTTTTTTTAAATTTTTTGAAAGGAAAGCCCAAAACCTATTCAAATTGCCCTTTTGACTAAAAAATTACATTAGGGTATTATTTTAAAAATTATACCTTTAAAGTTGTGAAATAAATATCATATATTATGTTTAATTTTAAATTTTTTTACATCCTGGCCAAAACCCAACTAAACCGGGCTTATCCCCTCCCCCCCAAAAAAGAAAAACGGGAACCCGCCATGAACTTTGGGGGTTTTTAAACAGGTCGTTAAAAGGGTGGGTTTTCCGGTAGTGGGTTCGTTAAACGGTCTTTAACCGAAAGGGTCGCCAAAATCGAATCAAAAACGTCAAAACACCCGGCAGATGTATGATTCCATCATGTCGGGTTAACGTAAATTTCCCGGAAACTTTCTTTTTAATAAACGATAAACCCCAAAAGGCGGAATTTATTAAAAAAAAACAAATTTTTAAAAATTTTTTTGCAAAAATAAAAAAATTTTCCCATATTTATTTCCAAATAATTTTACTTCCGTTTTCCTTTTGGCTCTTTCCATGAATGATAAACCATCTGTAAAAATTTTTTCCTGGGGAAAAAACTGTTTTTTAATTGTTAAAAATAACCCTTTTCTATTTTTTTATTTTTATAATCAAGACGCAACAATATCAAACCTTTCTCGACATGGCCCTTTCCCATTTTTTCCGAAAAACCTCACCAAGTTTTCAGGGTGTTTCGGCGGTGAAAAAAAATTTGGGCCCCCTTTTTTTCTGGCCGATTTCTAAAAAAAGCTGGGCCTTTATCCGTTATTTTTCAGTTTAAAATATTATGTTTTTAAAACCCCTGGAGCTTTAGTTAAACCAATCGGGTATTGCCCCCAATCGACAATTTTTAAACATTTTTTTAGGTTTTGAAAATGGAACATGTCTTTTTGGTTAATATTTGGCCAACGGCCCTTTTTTCCCCTGAAAAAAGGGGCTTCCAGATATTTTCAATCGCGTCAGTAGGAAAGTAGTTAAAAAATTTTTTCGGCACTCTTTTTTTTGAATCTCAAAGTGTTCGTCTGAAAACTCTCAAAAAAGCAAATTTTCATTTAAATTTTCGCATTGGCCCCTCAAAAACAAATTTTGGGCTTGATCAAAAATTCTCAAAAATTCTAAAGGGAAAAAAAATTGTTAATTTAAACAACTGAAAAATGTTAATTTACCCCAAAAAAAATTTGATGTCTCAGTTAAAGAACTTTTAAGGGGAAGAATAATGGGGGAAGGGTATGTTAAAAAAAATTGGAAAGGGAGGATCTTCAATCAGCGTTTTAAATGGGGAAAATTTTGGCAAAACGGGCCTTTTGAACCATTTTTAAAAATTTTTAAAAGAGTTGAAAAGGTGAAATACCGATTTTTTGGGGAAAATTTAAAAATATCGAAATCTGATAAAAAAATTTTAAGAAAAAAGCCAAATACAAATACCCAAATTTTTTGTTTTAAAATTTATTCAAAAATCCTTTTTAACGGGGTTTAGTTCCGGGAAAAAGGTTCGGCGGGCCGGGGTGGTTTCTAAGATTTTAAAAAAGTTTTATTGGGGGTTGAAAATACTACCTAAAAAAAACAGCAAGAGCTTTAATGTACAAAATTTGGGTGACTGGTTTTGCTTTTGGTGTCCTTTTTGGTTCCATCAAAAAAACTAATAAAAAACGTCATATCCGGGAGGCAGTTCTTCAAGGCCGCCAAATTTTTCAAATTTCCGCTTTAGCAAAAAATTTCTTTTAATAATTTGAAACAAAAATTTTTTCCTTTCTAAGCAAAACAAACAAGAAAAAATGTCAAATGCTGCTTTAAAATTTTTAAAAAGGGGAGTGATCAACAAAAAATACCATTATGTTTGGTTAAAAAATTTCCTTTTCTCGATCAATATCAAACTAAAACCATTTGCGACCGTGTTTAAATTTTTTTTATAACAATAAAAAATGTTAAGAAAAGTTTAAAGCCAAAAATAGGGAAAATTCAAAGGGTTTACTGAAAAAATTCAAAATTTTTACAAAAAAGTACCCTTTTAAATGCTGAACTGGGTTTTTTAGTAGAAGATGATACATCAAAACTACGTACAACACAACATCACGTACCGCTTTAAAATTTATGTTAAATTTTTATGATACTTCCTTTTATAAATCATATCGGTGGTTTTGTGGTTCAAGCCTTTTTGAAAACGTTGGGCATTTTTATTATTGGTGTTTCCCCATTCGAAACGCTATATTTGCTTTTTTAAAACCTTTTTTTAAAACGGGTTTTTTCCCTTTTTCTAATATTGGGCCGAGTCCCGTTTTAATTTTAGGTCTTTTTTCCGTCCCGTTTCAAATATGACTCTAATAATTTTTAAAACTTTGGGGAATTTTTTAATTTTTTCCGAAAAAGAAAACCATTTCTTAAGAATTAGAGGGTTTAATTTGGGTTATTGATATTTGGGCATTTTAGTTAAATCACTGGTCTTGGGCATTTTCCTTTTATAACATAAATAAACTGAACCGTACCAGAGTTAAAAGAAATGCCGCATTTGGAAGATGGGGTTCGGGGGCAACAACTTTATTCCATTATAAAGTTTTTCCTGAAATAACCGGTTACATGAAAAATAGGATTATTTAATAACCTTTAGAAAATTTAAGTTTTAAAAAGGATTTGGACCAAAGAGTTTAATTTGATATGTTTAAAGACTTTTTAAAAAAGGTTTTTAACTTTTTTAAAACTTATTGGTTATTTCCCCTTGTCACTGTTCGGGGGGAGACAATTTTCTTTAAATAGTTAGTTTCCAAAAGAATCTAGGTTTGGTTTAAAAAATAATGATGTTTGCCATTTCGGTTTTTTGGGAAAGGAAGATATCTTTTAATAAAATTGAAAAACCAAAAATTTTAAAACTTTTAATTAGTGCCCCATGTTTGGGAGTCGGGAATGTTGAAACCTCTTAAAAAAGATTCGAAAAAAGGTTTAAGGCGACAGGTTTAATTCGGGGAAGAGGAAGTCTTCAGTAAAAAAAAAAATTTTGGGTTTTAAACCTCAAAGCCGTTTAATTTTAAATTTTTTCATTAAAGAAACCTAATTTAATATTTATTTTGGAAAACGATTTTCTTAATTGAATTTTTAGGGGAATTTCTTACAAGTTTTAAAAATAAAAATATTATTTTTAAGATGACTTTTCAATTTTAAGTGTTACTCCTGATTTTATGGAATTCCCGGTTAATAAAGGTACTAGGTATTGAAGGATAAATAAGGGGTTTTGTTTTTTGGGGAAAATTTGTTGCCTTTGTTTTTACCGAAGAAGAACTTGCAGGGTTTGGGGCGAAAAAAGAACGGAGTCGAAAAATGTCTTTTCAAATAAAGGAATGCCCAGAAATAAAAAATCGGTCAAAAACAAGTGCGATTTTATGTAAGTGTTGAATAACTACGCGGAAAAAGTTCACAAAATAACTAAAAGCCGACCGGGGAAAAAAGGAAAAATAGGACCCAGCGATGGGCGAAAATAATTACCATGGGGGGCTTATTCAATTATGGAAAGGATTAAACGTATTATATCATTATAATTTCTCCAATTAGGGTAAATTCCACTATAGAAAAACGAAAGGAAAAATCAAAGTTCCCCCACCCACCCTGGGGGCCTTTCATCTAAAAACGTTTTAAATATTTTTATTACCATAATTAGTGATTACTAACCAAAACTTTTAAAAGTAAAATCAATTAATTGGTTTAAATAAATTAATTTTTTACATACAATGTGTTCATTATACCGGACTATTACCATCCGGACTTACCAGACACCCGTTTACGGGCCATTGGAACCAACGTAACCCAACTAACACCAACGTTAAACACCAACGTAACCGCATAAACGGTTGGCGTCCTTTTTTCCTATCATCAACATTTTTTATTTAATATTTAAAAATTGTGTTGGAAAATTATAGGTTCTTTTTTCCCGGTTTGTTCAAACCTTATTTTAGTTAGCCAAGGTTTTCTTTGGCGCCAAGACCCAATGTTTTTCTATAGGAGTAAATCTATGTTTCTCAACATTTTAAACACTTTTTTTATGGTTTTAAAATGTTTACATCAAAATCCAGTTAATGGTGTATTAAAAACGTTTCAAACCATCATCATCATCGGTCGGGTTTAGCGATCTTCCGAACGGTTCCACTTTTCGTGCAAAGACAACAATCAAGTAAACAACGTTTTTGACCTACCCACCATGGGGCCATACAGGGGAATTTTCGCTTTTTTCCCTGGAAATTATATTCAAAGTGTTTTTAAATTTTAAAATTAAAAAATAAATAAATCTCTTTCCCCCGTCTAAACCCCAGGTCTTTACAAACCCGGCCAAAGAGGTTGCATTTGACGTTTTATTTGATCACCGCCTTGTTACATGCGTAAGACCCAAACAACTCATCCCGTAGCTTTTCTAAGTCAATTCCAAAAAATGAATTTAAAAGGTGGCATTTGCGGCGCGGGGGCCCCCTTTTTAGGGACAAGACCGAGGCTCATCCACTGGCTTTTCGTGGTTGGGCTCGTTAGGAGTTGACGGGACAGGGCCCCCGGCGCGAAGCCTAATAAATTCCCACTCTTTTCCCAAGTCTGGTTCGGAATATGACGGTTGAGGTGACTTGACCCGGTTTTAGAATATTTTAGGGACATCTAAAATAGGTCGGCAAGACCAATTAACAGGTCGTTTCGTTGCGATCACCCAAACTTGGGTTCCCAATCCTAGAAACTGACTTTTTATTTTGTGTTCCCAGGTGTTTTGCCCATAATGGTTTACCAATTTGTGTGACGTTAAACGACCATTTTTACTATTTTCCTTTCCTTTCCGTGTGCGAATGTCAGGGTCCTATATTATTTCACCTTTATTTAAATTCCCTATTTTGGGAACTTTTTGGCCCAGAAATTGGGTGACGCCCTTTTTAATTTCCAAATTCTCTTCCTCATTTTTTTCCCAATTCTCCCGGTGGCTGGGAACTAACGGGTTTTCAAGCACTAAAGGCTTTTCCAGGTTATAAAAACCTGATAATTCATTTTCTGGGCCGGATAATCAAAGTCAGGGCGCCGGGCGTTCCCGGTGGGGCCGCGGCCGGGCAAAAAAAACTAAATGGGACCCAAAACCTCCTTTAAAAATACGTAAGGAAAATGATATTTGGAACCCATCCCTATTTTTAAGTCTCCAGCCACTTGAAGATTTTTTTTTAAATTGTATTTAGTGAAAAATAAAACAAGGAAATAATAGATAATGTTTTCCAATTTTCTCGCCCAGTAGCATATATTAATAGATGTTCGTTTTCTTATAAGGCAAGTTTTTAAAACTAAAATAATCTACCCAAAAATGACTAATATTTTAGTACTGTTTAATATTTGTAATATAGCCGGTGGTTCATTATTGACCTATCCACTACATTATTGGCACTATATAAACTTTGGTCCTCACTGTAACACCAGCCGAAGTTTCAAGTGTTGCCTACAAAAAGTTAATAGAAGTTCTTACTTTATGTCCCCCTGTATAAAATTACGTTACCAAGGTACCAGTAATAATTTTTAAAACGTACTTTTTCTTATTGAACGCACTATTAATTATAAAACATATTCTCACAAGGTTTGGTACCGGGACAAAAATTGCGTTTCAAAGGGTTTGATGTAAGTACTACAGTGTCCTTTCTACCCCACCTCCCATCTACATATGTGGCATAAGTATTGGGTACCGTAGGTGCCGGGTTTTAGGTATTTAATTTATTTTACTTTAGCTACTACAACTACTATCTATGAACTAACCCCATTAACATCTGGGTTATTCCATCCAGACGGAACCACAGTTTAACCTGAATTCCGAACCATACCCAACAGCATACGGTGTTAACATCCAGTTACTGACAATAGCCAGTGCTGTTTAACTTTGCTGATCTCACGGAGAGTGGTGTTCAACGCGGCATGGATAAAATAAATGGATCATCTAGTTCTACAACTACAAAAGTAAGTTTTTTAAGGAGCTGTAGTTAGCTTAAAAAACCTGTTTAATAAAAGAAAAATATAAATTTATCTTTAATTAGGTAACTCAAATTACAACAAAGATATCCATATTTGTTGTAATAGTTTTAAAAATGAATATAAAAATACTTCGAAGTATCGCTACATAAAATCTTTAAATTTGCGGGTTATAAATAAATATTTAAAAATTTACTTTTAAAGAAAAAAAACAAGCTTTTTAACTTTCTTGTTTTTCTGCGTAACTGAAATGATTTCTTTTAAAAAGTTTTTAATCTGTTTGATAGTCCCCAAACTTATTTGTCCCAATATTTATTTTGTTGTAAGCTTTTCTTTCAGGTTTCTCTAAAAAATAGGGACAAATATTAAACTACCAAATTTAACTTTCATCTTTCATCTTGCAATTTTTGGCTAAAAGTTTTATAGAAGATATAAGTATTTTTGTTCCAGTCGGTTATCAAAGTAAGAATGTAAAGTCCCTGAATATTTTTGCCCTACTTATTTCCTGCTAATGGTATAGTTTGTTACTAAAATATATATAAAAAATTTGACGCCCATATTTAACTCAAAAATGCCACAAAATGTTTGTTGACAAAAATTAAAAAACGTATGACATTTTGAATTAAATTAAATTATCACTAACTTTGACGAGTACTGTAGCTTTAACGGCTTTCTTGTGTACAGGGTTATTTATTTTAAAGTAAACAGGGCTTTATTTTTGAACTTCCCTGTATTTTTTTAAAAAACAAATATAGCCATTTCGTGTATTTTTTTCGTAGAATTCAATAGTCTAATCAGAAAAACATTTGAAACAAAAACTAAAGAATCACAGCACGAGTGACGTATTTTTTAAATGGAATACCCCGTATATTTTTATATCAATAGATAAATATTTTCACGAGGAATTCGGCGATGTAGGGGTTACTGGGATTATTTTCTGCGGTTCTGCTGCAATTGTCTAAATCTGCATGATACTATAAGGATAGTTTCACTGAAAAAACCTGACTGCCACAGGTCACATGTGCTTATTTGTCAAAGTCAAAAATTTTAAAAATACGTTTATTACTTTTTGGAGTAGTCTTATAATGAGGTTTTCATCAGAAGAACGGCTTCAAATTATAACTCTCTACTATAAATGTGGAGAAAACGCCAGGAAACACAACGAAGATGTGTTGCAAATTTCCCCCCGCAATATATCAATAAAAACGATTTTAAAACTGAAGGTCTTATTCGAAAACACAAAATTGTTACATATCAGAAAAAGGACTACAATGAGAAAAATAAACCGGGATCGAGCTATTCTAAATTATTTTAGTTTGTCTCACATGAAGTGAATTACTGACACAGTTAGAGACTTGAGGTATGCAAGAAGAAGAGTAACCTATCCGACGGTTCAGAGAACACTGAAATATTTTAAGTATCTTCCATATCACGTTCTTCCAGTGCAGCATTTAACACGTGAACAAAAGGAACTTCGCTTTCAATTTGTTTCCCAAATTTTAATCCATGAACAAGATAACGATCCTACCCTGTTTCAAACGATTATTTGGACGGATGAGCTACCCTCCACTATATCAGGGAAAGTTTAACCGACGCAATCCGCACAGCTGGGCAAGACAACATCTCAGAAAATTTCAAGAGATTAAATACCAAGGGAGGTTTTCTTCATGTCTGGTGTGGTGTGCTTAACAACAGAATTGTCGGCCAATATTCTATGAGTGATCCTTAATTGGAGAAGGATATCTCCCGTCTTCTTGAAAACGATATTGAGGACATTTTAGAAGAATTGCCACTCGAAACGTATCGCAAGATAATTTGGCAACATGACGGAGCGCCGCCCCATGCTGTTCGTCAAGTTGTGCAGTATCTCAATCGCCGATACAATCGGTGAATTGGACGTTATGGCACTATTAGATGGCCACCTAGTAGTCCAGATATTACAATTTTGGACACTTTTCTATGGGGTCACTTGAAGAATGTCGTTTACACAAATGGGAACACAAACACGGAAGAAATGAGAAAAAAATTGTAAATGAAATTAATCGTTCTAACCAAGAACCTAAAATAATATCGGCGAGCTTCGAAAGGCTAAGGAGGGGTTATAGAGCATGTTTCGAAAATAACGGGGGTCATATGAAACATTTAAATTATTAGTAATATTAAAATTTTTTGTTATAAGTGTTCTTATTACCACCATATTTAACCTCGTATTGTATTTTAATTTTTTCGGTTTATTGTAATTTTGCTGCTTGGTTTGAAAATAGGTATATTATATCATTTTTGCATATAATATAATTTGCCGTTTTCTGATGAAAACCTCATTATAAAACTACTCCAAAAAGTAATAAACGTGTTTTTAAAATTCTTGACTTTGACAAATAAGCACCTGTAACCTGTGGCAGCCAGGTTTTTTTCAGGTGAAACTATCCTTATAGTATCATGCAGTTTTTAGACAATTGCAGCAGAACCGCAGGAAACAAACCCAGCAACCCCTATATCACCGAATTCCTCGTAAAAATCTATTAATATAAAAATATACGAGGTATTCCATTTAAAAAATACGTCAGTCGTGCTCTTTTGTTTTTCTTTCAAATGTTTTTCTGATTAGATTATTGAATTCCACAAAAAAAATACACGAAATGGCAATATTCGTTTTTTTAAAAAAGTACAGGAAAGTTCAAACATAAAGCCCTGTTTAAGTTAAACTGAATTATTCTGTACGTTTGTTTTTTTTTTAATAGCGTGATCAGAAAAAATATCCTGCTTTCTATTCTAGTTTGACTTAAACTTATATTCTTTTAGTGGGTAATTTGCACCAGTAAATAATAATAAATAGAAAAATACATATCCAAATTAACTAATTTAAACAATAACAATTTTTAAATAAAAAAAAATTAGTTGGGACTGTTTCTTGTAGTAAAAATAATAAATGATTCTGAATAGTTTTTCGTTTAAACGGATGTAAAATATTCTTAAAAAATTAAGGAATAGTCATTCGGGTTTTGCCGGTATTAACATTTGCGATTACATTTAACCTGCACCTATTTTAATCCATTTTAAAAGTCAATAACAACACATTACCATTCTGGTAATGAAAGGCAGCAAATGTGATGGCAACAAGATGAAGTACATGCTCATAAAACATAGCTTGTTAAAAAATGCTTTAACAATATTTCTCTGTATCTGTATCTAAAAGTGCGGAGGGTGATAAAGATCACTGCACCTAGGCCTTAGTAGGCCCGTTGTGCTACCTCCTAAAGGGGCTTCTCACTCAGTACGCTGCCCATCCTACTAATTTAAAGTAGGTGGGAACGTCGCCCAGGGGAATCTCCTTAATGTCAGCAGCTCAGTCACAAAGGATGTGCTCCACCGTCTCGTCTTCCTGTTCACAACCTCCACACAGAGGTGTGTCATTTATACCCATTCTAAAGAGGTGTTTCCGTAGTTGACAATGTCCAGTAAGAACGCCCGTGATTAGATGAAGGCTCGCCCTAGGCTTTGCCAAGTAATGTTTAGCTGTATCTCTGTCAAGACAGTCCCTGGAAAAGTTACACTTTATTGTTGGGCCCCTCATCGTAGACCCTGTCAGACCTACGAAAGGTCCAGGTCCAAAAGGTTTTGTCCCAGCAGCCTTCCTGGCCAACGAGTTAGCGATGCGCGTGTCCTTTGGTCCAGCAGAGAGTGACCACATTCATGATGAAAGCGTCCACAAGGGCACGGTGACATTCTAGTACCAGACCCGAGGTGAAGCGTGGTCTCCTTAAGGCTAGTAGTGTCTGTCTGTAATCCGTATGGATAGGCACGACTTTACCAGTAATGTTTCTACTGCTTATTTCTTTTGCAGCTATGGTTATGCCAGTTTGGAGCACGCTGGCCAACTCACCTAGAGCCCATTTGATGTTTAAGTTAAGAGATCTAGAATAAATTCCACATCCCGTACCTTCTTTTGTTTTCGAACCGTCTGTGTATATATTAATTATAACTACCACGTTTGTGTTCGATTCTCCTTTGACGCCAATTTTGTGGAGTTTGTTAAAAACAAAATATGGCGCAAAAGAGTCCACTTTCGCCTGCAGTAGTGGAAGCTGTCCCATCGCCTCACTCCACAAACGACCCCTCTGTGCGCCAACTCCTACGTTGGGCATTACACCAACAGTGCGAAGGCGCAACAAAACCGTCAAAACAACCTCCTTGACGAATATGTCAAGAGGTGTGAGGTTTAGGATTACCTCCATGGCCCTAGTTGGTGTTGTTCTCATGGCTTCGGTGGTGTTGAGACAAGCCATTTTCTGTACATGATCTAGCTTTCGGATAACTGTCGTCTGCTGGGCCTTCTGCCCCCAGACAACAGCACCGTAGGTTAGCATAGGTCTTATAATGATCCACAGGGTGACTCTATGTCAAAGTTCCCAGGATCTGTCTATGGTCCGGCGATACTGCTCATAAGAAATTTATGCTGTCTTGATTCTTTTCTCCAAGTGGAAGTCCCATGTTAGCTTACTATCAAAGGTTACCTTAAGGTCTTAAACCTCTGTAGCAAAGCTTAGTTGTGTTTTTAGGAGTCTAGGAGCGTTAAAGTTCACCATCCTCCTTTTCCTTGTAACAATATTTATAGTAATAATGTTTTAGCAGGTGCTTTTTAATAAAATTAACTAACTTGTGCGTTCCCCTTATCTATCACAGCCAGATTTTTTTTCTTTTGGGAAGTTGTAAAGTTATAGTTTACCTGTAAAAGAACCCAAAAGATTAAAAAGATCTTTAACCAGTAATAGAAAATGTCCTTTAAAGCGATTTTAAATACTTTTGCACAAAATAAGTGATCTCTAAGTTTCTGCAAAACATTTAAAATTCTAGCATTTATTAAAACATGTCAAGAAATGTCGGGTATTTATTAAACTTTTATGTCAAAGCCAGTTAGTCAAAATTAATTTCAAATTAAAAAAAAAAAACGAATATTAAGGTAAAGGTATACTAGATGCAGATTTCGAGTAACAAAAAGATCTCTAAGTAGGAGTTTCAATTTCTATGTCGAAATTCTGAGACATAAGTCGGAATTCCGAGATATAAGTTGGAATTCCGAAATCTAAGTAGGAATTTATGCTGAAAATAAAAATTGGTGTGATTTTTCTACGCCTTTATAAATTTAAACCTTTATTACTTCATTTTAAATACATTAGTTATATTGTAGTTAGTAGGATAAATAAGGTATATTTTTGCCCTTTATTTTTAGTTGGGGCATTTGAATATCAGAAGTCCAAATTAGGTATTTTACACTGGAACCAAAACTAAGGCAGTACATATTTATTCCGAAAACCCTAAAATAAATAAAAGCTTTTTTTATTAATAAAACAGTACATACGGTTGCCAAAATAAGCCGTATTAAATATTTTAAAGTGTATATATTTGATGCGACGAGAACACGTACGCGTCACACTTTATTGAAAAAACTATATGGTTAGTTTGTTAAAAAATATATATTTTTCACCTCTTCATTATCTGTTTGGTTAAGTATTTGTGCCTTATTATAATTAATAATTTTAGAAGTTTAAAGTAATAAAAGTTACAGATAAATTTAAAAAGCTTCAATCATCTAATTTTCTTCTAATTTGATTAGTCCAACCTAAAAAATAGAATATGCAGAAAATCTTACTTATATATTTTTAGGTAAAAAAGTAACCTTTAACCAAAAAATTGTTGCTTAATATCAAAATTTATTAACTTTTTCCTGTTGTAAGGTATTTCACTTTGTCATTTTCACATCAGCAGATGCACTACCGCCTTTAACATCTAAAAACTGCATTGCTCTAGCCAAGCATGTCAAACCAACAAAGTTTTGTTGTCGGTCGGTCGGAACAGGAAAAACCTTAAATTACACGTTTAGCTTAAGTTTATTTTATGTTTAAACCCTAAAAGCTGTTGGTGTTGTTTAATTTAATAAATTGTAATTTTTTCTTTTTAATAGCCTTAATCTCTATAAAATTTTTATTTAATACTTTATTATAAACCAAATGTTTGCAGTAATTTTTTATCCAGGCAATTCACATATTTCTATATCTAACGTTAGGTAATTTTACTAGTTTACTGTTAAAAAAATACTTTGCTTATATACTTTACAAGTATAAAGTACTGAACCTTTGTTTAAAGTTAGGTATGTTAACCATATTGTCATGGTCATTTGTACCACTTAATGAAATCCGGCTTTATTAAAAAGTTACTCTTGGCAACTACTACCTAAAATATTTTTTTTAAACTAACTTAAAAATTAACAAAGCACCATGCTTTCATAAGTACAGGGTTAACCAACGAGAACTAAACAGACTGCTTTTTTTAATTTACCTGTTATTTTATAAAGAACTGAAATAGCCATCATACATTATTTTTTTTTACCAAATCAGAAAATGATAATTGAAAATTAATTAGGCATAAAAGAAAACTGCTGGGAATCATTTTGGTCTTCTTTTTAACTGGAATGCCATATTTTTATGTGATTATCCAATTTCTCGTATATCTATTAATCTAAGGTCACATATTTTTAATTTTAAAAACGTCTTTTGAACACCTAAAAAGATAATACACATTCACACTTTGGAGGTAGTATCAATCCGACAACTAAAGAATCAAGTTTTAAAATTGTTTATATTTTTAACAATTTAATATCAAACGTAAAAAAAATAATATTTATTAAAAAAATCGATAACGCGTTGTAAAATTATGTTACAAAAGTAAAGATACTTTTTAGTTGTCTAAATGACAGTACCACCAAAGATTAAACAGGTATCCGTATTAATTTTTTTTTAAGCTTTTTGGAACTGCAATTTCCGACTTAATTTATATTTAATAATTTCGTATGAGGTTACTTATATTCCATATCTTAGAAATTTTGAATTGGAATAAATTGTTTTTTTAATGAATTTATCCTGTAAAAGCTTACACACTGATGCAACGCAACGGACACGACCAAGTCAAGCAACTAGTTGCATTAGTATGAACCATAAGGATTTTGTAGAAGCATGCACACTTGTGCAATCCGACTGATGCAACTATACGACTGGTTGTATGCGACTGAAAATGCCAGTCGCACCGCGATCAGTTGCATGAATTTTTGTACGCATCGTCATAAATCCGTTTATTTTAACACACATTAGGTACATTTTTACAGTCTAAAAACTTGTCTAAGAAGGTTGTTGGACTCATCCTATAAATAGATTTAAATTTTACCAAGTCATAAAGTTCCCTTGCAGCCACAAACATCCTTCGTTCAATATTTTCTACATAATACGGGTGCAGCCAGAAAGGTCTTTTCTTTTTCCTACGAAAATACCAAGAAATAATAACACTCTAATCTTGTAACGACGCCATTTTGACTAGATTATAGTCGCATCGATTGTACAAGAATATGAAAACACCGATCTCATGCAACTAGTTGCTTAAGTTGGTCATGTAAGTTGCGTTGCATCAGTGTGTAAGCTGCCTAAAAGTGGAAAATCTTTGTAAAAATAAGTAATTTCTGTAAAACACCAAATGGAATGTAGAAACTAGCTACTGTTGGGTGATATTTTTCACAAAAAATTAAAATTATTATGTATTACCTCCAGATTTTTATCTTTTCTTACAAAAAGGTTTATTTGTTAACATAGGCTAACAAAAGTATTCATTCTAATTCAACATTCTAATAAAGAAAAAAACTAATCAAGTAAAATTTTAAATAAATGCTTTCATGTACTGTACCTAAAATAATAAATACTTTTTATAAAGTAGTGTATAAAGTGGGTTATACAAAAATTACTAACAATTATAAAAATATTCAGACGGAAAAAATATTCAAACATTTTTTTTTTCATTATAATTGCAATATTGTGCTAATGAATTTGTAATTTGTCAATTTTAGTTTGCACAATCTTACAGGTAGGTGAGCTTAAGCCCGGTATTTTACCCTTAAATATAGTATAATATTTTATCTCACTTATATACAAAAAGAGGAATTGAGCCAATAGGTTAGCTTGGGTTGTATTTCAATATTTACTTATGAAACATTTTAGAAACAAAATAGTCTAAAAATTTAGAGTTTAAAAAAATAATTGCTTTTGGAATAAAACCTGTTTTCTGCTTTAACAATGCATTCCTTTACAGGTAGTGGAGTTTTATTTCCACATCGACGAATACATTTCGGTCAACATCCAGCAACTGCGTAGCTACTCTAGAAATTTTAACCAAAAAACTTTTGTTTTTGACTGGCTGAAACAGGAAAAAGACATATATTACTCGTCTTACAGTTTTAGTTTTTATTATTGTGTATAACATTTTAAACTTTATTATATTTTAAAATTTAGATAGACAACTTTTAAAATGTAGGTACGTGCACGTACTTTATAGAAGTTAGTCATTTTAATAACAACCTTTTCACAGAAAAAAACGTATTTACTATTAGAGATACAAAAATAGTTTTTCGATATGGGGTTAGTTTTTTACAACATACTATTAAAATATTTTAACAACAAACTAAAACAAATTTTGCTATATTTTTTAAAAACCTTTGCAAAAAAATTATAATAAAAAAACCATCACAAAGTAATTAATGCACATAGAAAAAAGTTTAATTTCGGATATCATTACATAAATTATCTTACCACCACAGACAGCAATACTAAAAAATCCAACCAAGAAAATGCAATATCCTCAGGTGCCCATAAGACACTGGTTTGTGCTAAAAGTTTACTTTTAAGACTATAAGTTTTATTTTTCTTATTGTCAGTCAGTTGTTTGCTCTTAAGTTGTACCCACCATTTTCTTTATTATTTTATTTTATTTTGATTCCTGAATATTTTTATAAATGTATAATAAATAAATTGATATAAAAAGACTTTTTGAGTAATCAGACACTTATTTCAAGATATCTTAAAAAGGCACAAAGGTTACAAATAAATTTTTTACTTATAGAACTTTTAGTAATGTCAAACAAATATACAATGTTTTTGATTAGACATTTTTGCTGTAGTAAAACCTTAGAGAAAAAATATATTCTATTCTTATAACTCTTTGTGTAACTCAATACAAAGTCATTAAATTTATAACAATTTGTAGTGTTCTGCTAAATTAAAATTTTGTTGTTATAAATATATAACATTGTTGTCTTATTTGAGTAGTTATTTTTATATTATTTTAAGGCTCGGGAGGCGATCCCACGAAGGTTTAATACAAGCCTGGGTTGTCTTAAAAAAAATAAATAATGGTGGAATATGGATAGCTTATTTATTGCCATTAACATTTACACAGTTGTTAGCCGTAGTTACATCAAGAATAAATACATCCAAATAATATTTTATTTTAATTTATTTAATGTCTTTTCGATGTGTTTCGTTTAAAAAAAATTAGACCTTTTGATACCCATTTACTCTCTCTAAAATAAATAACAATGTATTTACACTATATGATTTTATAAGGTTTACTATCGCATTAAACATTATAATTCATACACAATCATTTGTCACATATGTATAAGATATCTTGCTACCGTCTAAACTTAGGGCCCAATTACACTAAAGAGGCGGTCAAAGATCATTCCGCTCCAAAAGTATACGTTCGCCCAACGAAGATTTCTAATTGGTTTTTATCATCGGTAGTCATAAAATAGTTACCTTAATAAGCCCTCGACCCGACTTTTCTTAGAGACTTGGGGTCATTAATAACCCCTTGGTTCATCTCAGGGGGTTTCCCGGGTTTTGCGTCGAATCGAACTGGGGCCAGATAATTCTCCGCGTTTAGCTTTTTCACGAAGACGGTTTCTTTCTAATTTATTCACAACAAATGCCGGTACGCCTTCCTCCTATCCGCGAAACGCGGCACGCCCCGCTCAAATCACTGTTGCTCGAGGCTTTTAAGTGTATTGGCAGCCATAGACATCGGCATTCCGTAATCTGTAAAATATATGGGTGTACCGGCACCATGAGGACTAGCCGCATAGTCCCCGACCCACTTCACATATTCATCAGGCTTTTGGGGCCTTAAAGACTATATTTTGTTGCACAATGATCCTTGGTGATTTCCCTAAAGTGTCGCCCACAAGTTGTACCCCATTCCATCCATCCCGTTCATCCCCGGCCACGGTCAGGGCTCTTAAAAACCCCTCCCCCTCGGAATTGTTCTTTTTGGGTTTTCTGTGCTCTTGATGGTGGGTCCGATTACACCTTTTTACTGGGGTTGGATTTCCTTGTGTGGGGGACTCTTTGGTAGGTATGACGTATCCGTCCTTCTATCCCCACCGGAAGGCGGTTAAAGCCTAAGGGACACCGTACCCCGTAACCCGGATACCCGGGCTGCGTCTAATACATATTTACTCCCTTAACTGAGAATAAAATCGAGATTCCCATATCTGGTAGTCCCCAGGAGAAAGTTACAAGAAGGGTGGTGAACGGAAAAAAAATTTAAAAAATCAAAACTCCAAAAATAAAATTTAATTATGGACCATTTCCCCACGTTGCAATCTTACTCTCGATGAGCCAAATTATAAACCACGGCTTAACCAGGTCTTCTTAGTTTTTTTTCCTCTGCCCCAGAATAAAACAAATAAACTAACCCGGAAACAATGGACCCTTACCATCTTTACCTATGGTCCTGTTTCTTTTCGGGCACTTCTTTTTTGTTTTTTTTAAATTTTTCCCCTATTTGTTGTCGTTTTTTTTTTTTTGGTCTTTATTTCCCTTTTAGATCTTCTCTCATGGATTCTTAGCTGCGGGTCCTCATTTCTTCTTGATTTTTTCTTCATTTCTTTCTGAGGTCTCTTTTCAAAATTCTTAAAGGGAATGAAAACTACTCTGTTGGTTGATATTTTTCCCAATTTATTAAATTTTAAATAAATGCTTTTATGTACTGTTTTAAAATTCATATTTTAGATAGTTAAAAATATGGTTTTTTAAGTATGTATAAAGGGGGTAATAAAAAATTACTAACAATCATAAAGATATTCAGAGGGAAAAAAAATATTTAAAAATTTTTATTATAGTTGCAATACTATGCTAATAAATTTGTAGGTTGTCAATTTTAGTTTGCAAAATCTTACGGTTGGTGAGCTTAAGCCCGGTATTTTACCCTTAAATATATTTTTTAGCTTATTTTAAACAGATAAAGAAATTGAGCCAATAAGTTAGCTTGGGTTAAATTTTAAAATATTTACTTATGCAACATTTTAAAAACAAAATATTTTAAAAATTTAGAGTTTAAAAAAAAAATTGCTTTTTGGGAAAAAAACCTGTTTTCTGCTTTAACAATGCATTCCTTTACAAGTAGTGGAGTTTTATTTCCCCATCGACGGATCATTTTAGTCAACATTCACAACTGCGTACCTACTCTAGAAATTTTTAAACCGAAAAAATTTTGTTTATTGGGTGAAACAGGAAAAGACATATATTACTCGTCCGACAATTTTGGTTTTTTAAAATTGTTATAACATTTTAAAGTTTATTATTTTTTTAAATTTTAGATAGACAACTTTTAAAAAATGTACGTACTTTATAGAATTAGTTTTTAATAACAACCTTTTTAAAAGAAAAAAAAACTATTTATAAAGATACAATAAAATTCTTCGATATTTGGGTTGCTTTTTTTCAACATATTTTTAAAATATTTTAACAACAAACTAAAACAAATTTTGCTATATTTTTTAAAAAATTATGTAAAATTGACTTTTTTAAAACTATAAGTTTTATTTTTCTTTTGTCAGTCAGTTGTTTGCTCTTAAGTTGTACGAATGATCGATGAAAATATATATATTTTTGGTTGTACCCACCATTTTCTTTATTATTTTATTTTTTTTTGATTCCTAAATATTTTTTTAAATGTATAATAAATAAATTGACATAAAAAAAACTCTTCAGTTCGCACTTATTTCATGATATCTTAAAAAACACAAAGATTACAAATACATTTTTAAGTAATAGAACTTCGTAATTTATTTAATGATTTTACGAAATTTTGAAAATAAAACAAGATATGATGTTTTTTATTTATATTTTTTCTGTTATAAAACCTTAGAAAATGGCAGTAAAGCTTTTTTTGGGCCTTTGCCAAAAATATTAGTCAGAACTTTTCACAAATTCTTTTCCACCCCCAATCTCTGAAGATGGAATTGTCTCTACCTCCAAAGGAAAAGCCGAAAATTTTGCCAAACAATTTGCTGCCAATTCTACCTATCTTTAATCTTCCCCTTCCAACAGTTGTCCATGTTTCTCATAAAAAGTCCGAAAAATTTTTAAATCAAAAAGATCAAGCGTTTCTTTCTACTCTTAATACTAAAAAATCGTCTGGGCTGGATGGCATACCAGCAATAGTCTTAAAATGTGCTCCCGGCTTGCACCCATCTTAACCGCCCCTTTTGGGATCTCTTACGACACGGGCTTTTCCCCGGGGGCGAAAGCTACACGTGTGCAACCTGTCCCCAAAGGATCAAAAGTCTCCCTTCTAACTATAGACCTATATCTCTTTTTTCAGTTGTTTGCAAAGTAATGGAAAAATTCATTTATTCCCAAATCTTAAAGTATCTGAAAAAAATAAGATTTACATGATAGACAATATGGATTTCGTCACGTAGATCCATAGCTAATCTTCTTTCCTTTGTCAAACAACTGGAACAAGTCCAAATTTCTTGGTGTCCCCGATCGTTGCTCTTGGATATAGCTTTCGATCAGGTCTGGCATGATGGGCTTCTTAACAAACTTCCTTTCAACGGTCTTCCACCTAAGCTTTGCTCTTGGCTTTCCATTTCCTTTCTGATCGACGTATATCAGTTAGTGTAGATGGTCATTCCTCCCGCTTCTACCCAAAATTTAAATTTGGGGGGCCCCGGGTCAGTGCTGGCACCCCCGCTGTTTCTTCTACACATTAACGATCTTCTCTTTCCCCTTCAATCCCATTCATAGTTTTGCTAACGATAGTACCCTCCACTCTAGTATTCAATTTCTTAAGCCACCGTGTAATTCTGATTTTGAAAACAAGCGCAGGTCAATGCAGGTATCTCTTTCACAAGATCTCAAACTTATTTTGAATTGGGGCGAAAAAATGGTGTTCAGTTTAATGCCTCAAAAACACAGTCATGTTCGCTGTCGCCAAAAAGTCTGCGAATGCTCTTTCCCTTACATATGAGCGGCCAAGTTCTGCAGAAAAAAGAGTCGTTTAATCTAGTCACGTTTTTTTGAGAATAACCTCAACTGGCACAAAAACATTTCACCCATACTTCGGCAGCTTCAAAAAGTTGGTTCCTCTTCCAGCCAGAAAATTTTCTCTTTTTCCCAATCTATACACTATGTATTCCCAAATCAGACCCTCTTTAGAATATTGTTCTCATGTCTGGGGAATGGCGTCCCCTAAAACACTCATTCTGGACTCCATTAAAAAAAGAGCCGTTCGTCTTATTAACGATCCAACGCTCACAGAAAGGTTTCCCCTTCTTGCCCACCGTCGAGCTGTGGGGATATGTCGCTCTTCTATAGGTATTTTCACGGCTTCTGCTCAGGGGGAATTGGCCAGTATAATTCCTTCTCTGGCAGCTCCCAACAAGCACACTGCCCCAAAGCACCCTTTTTTCAGTTAGAGGCCCCGAACTTCCCTTTCTTCTTTCCCTTTTTTCCTAGAGTGTCAAGACTATAAAACCTGCTGCCCGCAGAAGTTTTCCTTCTCCTCCCAATCTCCAAAAATTTAAGTGCCGTGTGAACAAACTCCCCCTCCCCCCCCGAAGGCACCCACGGTAGGTTGTATTTAGGCATCAGCCTTCGTGGACTGTCCTAGATAAAAAAAAGAGAAAAAATGTCTTCTATTCTTATTACTATTTGTGTAACGCAATACAAAGTTTTTTTTTATAACCATTTTTTTTCTCTAAATTATAATTTTTTTGTTTAAATATATAAATTGTTGTCCTATTTGAGTAGTTATTTTAATATCATTTTAAGGCTTGGGAGGCGATCCCACAAAAGGGTTTAAAAAAGCTGGGCTCTCCCAAAAAAAAAATTTTGGTAGAATATGGATAGCTTATTTATTGTCATTAACATTTACACAGTTGTTGTTACAGTTTTATTATAATTATTACACTAACACCATAAGATGTACCTAATAAAAACAAGCAGGTAAAAATAGTTTTATGTTTCACACCTGATAAACAAAGCTACCTATTACAATAGTTACATCAAAAAAAAATACATCCCAAAAATTATTTTATTTTAATTAATTTAATGTCTTTTGCTTTGTTTTGTCTAAAAAAATTTAGACCTTTTGATCCTACTTCCTCTCTGAAACAAATAACAATGTATTTGCACTTAATGATTTTATTGGGGTTTTCTATCGTTTTAAATATTATAATTTATTAAAAATCATTTTGTCACATATGTATAAGTTATCTTGCTACCGTCTAAACTTATGGCCCCTTTCAATAAAGAGGCGGTCAAAAAATCATTCCCTCCAAAAAATATAAAGCTCTCGCCGAACGAAGATTCCTCATTGTTTTTTTTTCATCGGTAGTCATAAAGTTACCTTGAAAAGCGCGCGACCGGACTTCTCTTGGGGCTTGGGGGCACTTTAAACCCCCTGGTTCATCTCAGGGGGTCCGGTTCTGGTCGAAACCGAATGGGGCCCGGGAAAAATTTTCCCGTTTTGGGTTTTTTACGACGACGGTTCATTTCTAATTTATTCACAACAAATGTCGGGACGCCTTCCTCCTGCCCGCAAAACGCGGCACGCCGCCCTCATCCCCCAAATCGTCGTTGCTCTGGGTTTAAGAACTATATTTTTTTGCACAATGATCTTTGGTGATTTCTCTAAAGTGTCGCCCACAAGTTGTCTCAACAATTTGGCGGTTTAGGATAACCGCCCCCATGTCGGTGCTCGTCGTCTTCGGCGAACTTCAGGATACTCCTTTCCCCATTTCATCTATCCTTCACCCCGGTAATGGTCGGGGGTCTTAAAACCCATCCCCCGTCGGAATTGTTACTTTCGGCTTCTTCTGTGCTCTTGATAGGTGAAGTCCCATTACACCCCTCACTGGCGTTGTTTTCCCTTTTGGGGGACTCTTTCCTGGTTGACGTATGCTATCCCTTTTTCTCCGCCGGAAGGCGAATTCAAAACCACTGAGGGACACCATTCCTGTAACCCGGATACCAGAATTCACCCTGGCCCTTCTACATATTTACTCCCTTAACTGAGGATAAAAACGGAATTCCCCTATCTGGTAGTCT
>JAHBCN010008130.1:0-40224 GCA_019359885.1 Listronotus oregonensis
AATAATTGTTATACATGGGAATCCATTATTTTGCCTCGTTTTTGGACCCATAATCTGTTCACTTATTACTAAGATATACGCCTGAACAAAAATGTATTGCATTGGTTCAAAAAGTCAGTAACCATAGTAACAACAAAAAATTTATTTTAATGGCTCACTAACCATGGTTACTTACTAGGTGGTTTTAATAATCGAAAATGAACAGATTATAACTATTCATGAAGTAGTGCCTGAATCGACTGTCATCAGTTCAATAAATTTAATTACGCCAATCACATGCCAATTATATCTTATTGCAAAAGCTATGACGAGTATCAAAAAACCACACCAAAGTCACTTGAAAAGTTACATTTTGCACATTCCTTTTTTCTTCAATTTCTTATTTTAACTAAAGTCAACTTTTTCCATAATTTTGGTGGGTTAAATTGAGCACGTAGGATGCGACAAAAGGCATTGTTACCTGAAACTCATGTGGCTTGTGCCACTCGCCTTCGGCACATGCCAGCCAATCATCACACTCGCATGTAAAGAGTATTTTTCCAAAATTGTTGCACAATATACTATTTACTGCGTATTATGAAAGTGGTTTTCAAATATTGTTACAAAAAAAACCCTTACATTGGAAAAAATAAATTCAAATATTCCTGGGACTGTTAATACTTACCATGTCATTGTCACTATCTACGTCATCGTCACTGTCGACAGATGACGAGTAACGCCTTTTTATGGTTGTAAAGCATTTCGTGCATTTGGATTTTAAAGTATCCGGCTGCATGCAATCACAAAAAAATATTTTGAAAAAAATCATGCAAAAAGGTTAAAGTATCACTAACAATTAACTACCATTTCAAACATTAGCTACAACCAAGCAAGTCAATCAAAATTTTTATAAAAACAAACTACTGTTTATATTTTTATTACCAATCAAAATGTGGTAATTAATTGAACAACTACAAACGAAAACTGCAACGATACATCAACATGAACGGCATCGAAATTAGTGATGGGCCGAGTCGGATATTTTTGGTATTCGACTATTTAAGTATTCGTTCAAAAAACATCCGAATACATGCAAATATCCAAACGATAAAAAGACAGGACAGGACACCTTCATATTCAATTTTTGTATTCGAATACTATAATTTTGGCATTCAAGTACTTTTTTGGTATTCGAATACTGTAATTTCGGTACTAGAGTATGTGAATTTCAATTAAAAATTAACTTTCTATTTAAAATAACGAGCTTCAAATTATATTTGAAACTTCTTGTTTGGCAAAATGTTAACAAATGGGAGAATTTCAAACTTTGTCCAGTTCTGTCAATGAACATTCGGTCAGAGTATCGTTTTGTTACTAGGGTTTATTTTATCAGAACAGTTTTCGTCGTTATAGTCAATGAGCTGTTGGGTTAACTGGAGAAGGCATCGATTTGGCATAAGCGTGGCATCATAAACGCACATTCTAAGGTTCTGCCTAGCGATGAATGAAACCTCTGTACTCAAACAATAAAATCCACCAAAACTCGGGAAAATGGTTACTACAGATACTATTTTGTCGTAAAGCGTGGCTGCCAAGTATCTTTCTGTTCAATTTACTTGATAGTATATTATGATTAAATTTTACTTAATTTATTCTTAAAATTACATCAAATTAAGCTCTACTATTGTATTTTAAACTGTGAATAATATTTGTTATATTTATTACTATAAAGTATTACACAGAAAAGTAATAATGTTAAAATACTATTTTGTTTTTGGACAGCTACTAATAAAGGCGCGACAATGTGACAACAGTGCATTTTTCGTAAAGGCGTACTTCGGCCACCTTCGGCTTCGCTCGACAGATGACACATTCAATATGGCGTTTTGGTATGAATGTTTCTGGTTATTTTGGATTATTTTTGTGACAATTGTTTACTTACCGGGCCCACGGCCGATTTTATTTAAATTTAGTATACAGCGGTTTTTTGGGGCGCTGATCACGAATCTGAAATCAAGTTTTGTCGGACTCTGGTAGTTTTTGAGTTATAACGCCCCACTCGAACCTAACCTTAAATCTGCACAAACTCCTAAAATTCCTCCTTCTTAAAACTGATTACACCCAAAATGGAAGATTTTATGGTAATACACTTATTATTTTATACTATAAATTTAATTTTACCTTTATTTAACAATTATTTTTAATAAAAAAGCACAACAAGCGCTTCCCAAAAATAATATTTTTATTTTAATAAATGTCAACAAAATTGTCTAGGTATTTTAAACAATTTTATATCGGTACACCAGGGACCCGCGAAACAATTGAATGCGCTTACTTTTTAATTTTAAATCGCGAAAAATAAAAATAATTCAAATTTATAAAGTAGGCCATTCAATTGTTTCGCGGGTCCATGGCGTACCAACATAAAATAGTCTAAAATCTCTAGACGATTTTGTTAACATTTAAAAAAGTAAAAATAATATTTTTGGAAAGTGCTTGTTGTGCTTTTTTTATTAAAAATATTTGTTAAATAAAGGTGAAATTAAATTTATCTTATAAAATAATAAGTGTATTTCCATAAAATCTTCCATTTTGGGTGAAATCAGTTTTAAGAACGAGGAATTTTAGGAAAGTTTTGCCGGTTAGGTTTGAGTGGAGCGTTATAACTCAAAAACTAGCAGAGGCCAAAAAAAATTAACTTCAGATTCGTGATCAGCACCCCAAATAACATATGCAAAATTTAAATAAAATCGGCCGTGGGCCCGGTAAGTAAAAAATTACCGTACTTTTAATAAATTAAAATGGTAAAGCAATGCCAAGTATGTAAAGTGACGGATATGATTCCTGGACTATCATTTCACAAGTAAGTACAAACTATGCTTGTACCATTCTATCGCTAATAATAAACACAAACATGTTGGGCGCAGCCCTCGATTGCGTTTATGAATGAAATGCTTTCTCTATCTATGCTGTCAGCTCATTGGTTATAATATAGTTACGACAGTTTTTTCTGTTAAATTGCAGCATTATTAACGTTCACATTCTTGGTATATCACAGGTTTATGTTTTTAAATTAAAAGGCACAACCAACTAACATAAATGTAAAGGTTGAGTTCCCTTGAATCTATGACTCGGAGGCCCTATTGGATAACGGAAAATTGTAGGTTTGCATATTAACTAAAGCAAAAACTTTTATTCATTATTATTAATTTAATTAATAGACATAGGAACATTTAGCTCCGCCATCTTTCTATAGTGGGTTTGTTATAAAATAATATCAGCTGTTGAAGACCATAGTAAAAAAAATTGACGAGAAAATAATATACATTGGTTTTCATTACGTGGATGAAAAAAAAAATCAAAATATATGTTTACTGATGACGACACATTTATTAACTTTTACTTTTTTATTTTCGGCCACCAAACCACTAAGAAACATCAATTAGTGTCTGCTATACATCACAAAACATTAAAATTAATTAGCACGTTGTTAACAAATTTAAAAACAAAATTGACGCTCTCTACGGACTAATCGAAACAATGTCAGATATAACTAGGTTGGTTTAAATCGACCCACTTTGACGTCAAGAATCTTAGGAATAACAATTTTTTACATGAATTTTCCAGACACCCTGTATTGCATGCAAATAATAACTAAGCTACTTTGACTATAAGAAATAATTAAAAGCCGTTACTACCATACCTACATTCCACTAAGAAAAATATCATAAAATTTCAAGTATATAAGTAAAAATGTAAAACAATGTAAATATTATATACTTTTATGTAAACTATTTGAAGTACTTTATATAGGTTTTTCTTAGATTTTGGCTATTGTTAATAACATCGTAAAGAATGAAATATATAAAACGCTGCCAAGCCACAATATTTACATATGATCTCATTTATTTAAGGATAAGGGCTATGGAATAATGTAAAATATGGTAAACAGACGTTTCGCTAAAAGTCAAAATCGCATAACATTTTTATTTGTTTAACAAAAATTATTTCTGTATCTTAAATAAGTTTTTTGATCACTCCATTTGACGGTTATCTTTTAGTGTTTTTAAGGCTGACTAAAAAACTACACCTAATTCACTTTCCGTAATTACTTTTAACTAACTTTTAATTTACTGCAGAGTTTTAATAAAGCTTAATTTTTTTTAAATATACATTGACCAATTATCGCATATTTAACGAAAGTGTAAAACATATATTATACATAGGACAAAAGAAAAGAACGATTCATTTTTTTTGAGTTGTCAAGTATTTTTATTCTTTAAGTTTATCAAAAATAGAATAATTTAAAAAAATCAAAATAACAATTAGTCCAATAAATTAACGGACAAAGCTGTAAATAAATCTCTACAGTTTTCCATTGTGGCGAATTAGTAGGTCTTCGGGAATGCTTTCGAGCGAAAAAAATATCAACATTAACAGGTGAAAAACGGCTGAAAATGGCCTCTCAAGGCCCGAAAAATGGATTTCCCGCTAATATCTGCCAAAATATGCGAATTGGAGAATTTTTGTTTAGACAACAAATAAAGATCGCCTTCTAATCTACAAAAATGGTTCTATTTTTTTCCGAAAAATCGATAGTTTTCGAGATAACGGGATCCAAAACTTCCCTCATTTCAGCTGCCACTCTACCGCTAGAATGCCGCTACCTTCATATCTTATCATGCACATCATTTGAAGGCTTAGATTGTCTAGTTCCTAAATATACTTTTTTCTTTTTAATAAAGCCCAACAATTTGTCTAGTGATGAGCGAGACCGGTCTTGGTCTTGCGGTCTTGGTCTTGCAGCAAGACCAAGACCAAGACAAAGACCAAGACTGCCTTTTCGCTTGCAAGACCAAGACCAAGACCAGGGTATGCAAGACCAAGACCAAGACCGAGGTGTGCAAGACTACGCAAGACCAAGACCGACCTGCAAGACTATTGCACTTCTTCAACTTTTTTTTGATATTGTAATATTTTATTGTTATATTTAATATACAGAGGCATTTCATACAGACATTACAAAAACTGTGTCAAGAACTGCCAAAAGCGGCGATTATTGAATAAGTAAGAGTTTCTTAAATAAAATAATAATTAAATCGATCACTTTGTTCTTTTAGTTCTATAGTTCTTTAACAACGATAACGAATAAATTTAATAATGTTTTAAAAATAATAAGATGGTGACTCAATGGTCCGACAAAGCTTGACATCTCCGAAATCGTTTACGACAGAGAAAAACTAGGGGTACAAAAGTTATGGAAGCTGAATATTACTTTCGTAATTTTAATGTTTTTTTTTTTTTAATTAGCTATCAAGTGATGTCACTTACAGGGTGGATCAAAAATCTCCAAAATCCAGAAATACATTATTTTTGTTTCACACTGTAAGAGGTAGCACTATTAGATTGCTTCTTAAAATTAAGATAAGGTCAAAATAATGGATTAATAAAAAATATATTTGCCATGTGATAAAGGAATACTTATTATATAAATGAATTGTAAAAATCACTTCCGGTTTAGACGGAAAAGTCAAAACCGAAAATAATATTTAAAAACCATCTACGTCAACATTGTTCCTATATAACAACAATTTTCAGCATAATATACAGGGTGGCGATTTTTTCTAAATTGATTTTTCGCCATAAATTTTTTATTTTAGGGGAAAAGCTAAAAATAAGGGAGTTTTCTTGAGTGGCAGTAGATTAATAGAAAAATTCTGGAATAGAAAATAACTTTACATTTTATGCCCTTTTTGTCTATAATTTTTGTATGTTTAGTTTTTCTCTATAATGGACGAGTTAGGAGATTTCGAGCTTTGTCACACTATTGGGCCCCCTTGTATCTGCAGATTGATTATAAAGTATTTCTACAAACTTTGTACGACAAATTCTTAACCAATTTAAAGGTAAAGAGTTCATATAAATTGAAAAGTTTTTTAAATAACTTTTTTTTTTAATCAGAAATCAATGATTACATATCAGAATTATTTTCATATATATTTCACATCTGGTTGAAATTAAAAGTCTTTTTTTTCTGCTCACACAGTAAACAGTTTTGTATTTGCTTTAATTTTATCTGCTTTTTTAAAGAAAATTTATATAATTCTTATCCCTAAAATGTTTCTAAATGTCACCAAATGTATAAAAGAAGGTTGTTAATTTAACCAAAAATAGAGCGCTATAAAGGGGTGGATTTACGCAAAGGCTGAGTAGGCTGAAACCTAGGGCGGCAAATATTATGGGCGGCAAATTTAGGTTTAATTTTTAAAAAATGTAATGGTAAATTAATATATTTTTTTAAAATTTAACGAATAGATAAAAAAATCCTGAAATTGTTTGTTTTAAAGAATTGTTAATTAATTTTCTGTATGTTTTACTTTTGTTAAATTTTTTAAATAATTTTTTATAAGAATTACTAGTGTAGTTTACATTCAAAAAATATTGACATATTAGGGCGGCAAAAATTTATTAGCCTATGGGCGGAAAAAAATTAAATACGGCCCTGGCGTTGTAAATAAATAAACGCCTTCATTAAAAATATGCTTTTTAATCAAATAATTTAAATGTACGTTTTAAATTAAAACTGGTATATTTTAAAATTTTAAAGCCAAAAATATAGTCCCCATCTTGATTTATATTTAAGTATTAAAAAGATATATTTTGTTCAAGATTGATTGCTTAGTTTAAATTATTACTACCAAAAAAAGCAAGACCAGCAAGACTCTTGCAGCAAGACCAAGACCAAGACCAAGACCAAGACCGGGTGGTGCAAGACCAAGACCTTCTTTTGGCTTGCAAGACCAAGACCAAGACCAGGCTTGCAAGACCAAGACCAAGACCAAGACTAGCCCGGTCTTGGTCTTGTTTTGCTCATCACTAAATTTGTCAAAAATCAGGGAAATTCATCACACCAGGTACTTGCGGACTCACAACTTACCACATCTATCCAGTGTGGAATGTTATGGAAAATGATAGGGGCTATTTTTGTAGATTTCGAGGTGATCTTCATTTTTTGTTTACACAAAAATTCTCTTATTTGGAAAAATTTGGCAGATATTCGCGGGAAACTCATATTTGGGACTTTAGGGTGCAATTTTCAGCGGGTTCCCACGTCGGAATCGTGATAAACTTTTTTCGCTTGAAAGCATCCGCGAAGACCTAACAATTGCGCCACAAATGAAAACTGTACAGATTTATTTACAGCTTTGGGTACTTTCAGGTCTTTAGTTACTGGACTAAATTTTTCAATTAAAATAAAGTATTTAAAAAAATATTTAAAAAATCCCAAAACTGATATTTTTGATTTTTTTTTAATTATTTGTCTTTACACGTAAAATATGAAACTAATCAATAGAAATTGCTAAACTTAAATGAATGCATTTTAATAACTTAAAAAATAGCCATTTTTGTATTTTCAAAATTAAAATAAACACCAGTTTTTTTTTGGATTTTGCTTAAAAGATTCGTCAATCCACCGTGAAATAGAATAAAATGAAAAAAAACATGTCAATGTATCCATTTTTCGATTTTTTATGATTAAAAATAGGTAGAGCCACACTATATTTTTGTTTTTCTTTTTCAATTATTTGTCTTTACACGTAAAATATGAAACAAATTACTAGAAATTGCTAAACTTAAATGGATGCATTTTATTAACTTAAAAAATAGCCATTTTTTATTTTCAAAATTAAAATAAACACCAGTTCTTTTTTGGGATTTTGCTTAAAAGATTCGTCAATCCACCGTGAAATAGAATAAAATGAAAAAAAAACATGTCAATGTATCCATTTTTCGATTTTTTATGATTAAAAATAGGTAGAGCCACACTATATTTTTTTTTTTTCTTTTTTAATTATTTGTCTTTAAAGTAAAATATGAAACAAATTACTAGAAATTGCTAAACTTAAATGGATGCATTTTATTAACTTAAAAAATAGCCATTTTTTATTTTCAAAATTAAAATAAACACCAGTTCTTTTTTGGGATTTTGCTTAAAAGATTCGTCAATCCACCGTGAAATAGAATAAAATGAAAAAAAAACATGTCAATGTATCCATTTTTCGATTTTTTATAATTAAAAATAGGTAGAGCCACACAACTAAACACACAACATGTAAATTATTTCGGTAATATTCGATTTAGCCCAGGCAGTCAAGCTCAAAATAGTGTCATACCTCTGAATTTTTTATATATGTACCGATTTTCTTGAAAATTTGAAATTGCGCTTATCTTATCCTCCATATCAAAATCTATATGGTCGCAAGCTATGCAAATTGTTTTTAAGGGGTGAAAACCACCCCTTATCGAAAAAATAGATTTTATAGGTTTTTCGGCTTTTTTTCGACTCAAATGTCTTTTATTTATGTAGGATAAATATCCTAACGTATTGTACAATATAAAATTGGTGTATTTTAAAATATCAACCCTTAAGAATCTTTAAAAAAATTCCTTTTAATGAAAATAATATAGAAAAAAATCTTTTAACGATTTGTAACATTACAATTGTAGTTTTACTGGAAAAAATTCATAGCATTTTAATAAAATTATTACTTACCACTTTTCAACCCCCAAAAACTACCCCTTTGCAGAAAATGAAATAAAAACATATCTGATGACTGCCAATTTTTAGATTTTGTCTAATTTTAGTATTACAGTTTATTATCTCTACTTGAAATAATTTTTAATTGTCTACACCCTAGCAACCCTTAAGAACCAAACCTTTGACAAAAATTTAAAAAAAAAAAAATGTTTTAATGACTACTGATGAGACAACCTAGTGTCAACAGAAAAAATCAGTGCGTCAAAATTTAAAACTTTTTTTACTTTAAAATTGACTAAAAAAAATTCAAAATCTTATTTTTGTGTAACTCTGTTAATTTTGAAGCTGTCACATCCTACAAAAATCATTTTAAAGGTAATTTTCAGGGCTGCAAACCTATGTATGTTAAAAGGGCTTGAGACCCTTCATATTTTATAGGTAAAGGGTCAAAGGGCTGCGGAAAAGCAGTCCTCGCACTATAGTGATCGTTTAAATCGGTTGTAACTCCGTCAATTTTTATGCCACAAAAAAAAATAAAAAAAGGAAAATAATCTTTATAAAAAATGATACATTTTTCTACTCTTTAGTTTTTTTCGTATCTCTTATAGTTTTGGAGTTAAAATGAGATTTTTTTTTTTTTTTGAAAAATCACAAAAAAAACATAATTTAAGCTCATTTTTTTCAAAACTATGCATATCTAATCAGTAAAACTTTCAGATGTCATAAATAACATACAAATAAAGTAATTAGTGCAAGGAATAAGTTTAATTTTGATTTTGAATGAAATGACATTAGTTTTATTGCGATTTTTTTTTAGTTTTAACTATTTTACACCCTATCTCACTGAAATTTCAGTCAAAAAGACTTTTATCGGTGCTCATTTTAAAGGTCTTTTTATGCTCTTTAAAAAATATTTCACGACTTTTTGTTGAAAAATGTACCCTTTTCCCGTTTTTTGAGGTTAAGTACTTAATCACGTAAAATGAAAGATCTTCAAGCAGCTATAACTTGCCTTACGTACAACTTTAAGATCTTCATAAATAGCTCATTTTCTTTGTGTTTTTATAAGCTTCGTTTGTTCATTACACTTTTTTCGATAAAACGCATAATTACAGAGTTATGCGTAAAAAACAATTGAAAAATGAGGTTTTTTTTTAACGAAAAATCGCACTTTTCATTTGCGAATACTTCAAAAACTATTGATCTGGCGAAAAAATTTGACATGAAATTTTTTACTTCAAATTTGCTCATCTATCGATTTCTGGGGGTATTTTGGGTAAAAAATTGCCCACCCCTGAGAAGGGGTGGTTGCGCACATCGGCACCATATAGATTTTGCTTTTCGACCATCCATCTATTATCTGTCAAAATTTCAAAAATATCGGTGCATATATAAAAAATTCGAAGGTGAAACGCTTGACTGCCCGGACTAATTTATTAGTCGCCAAATATGTAGTCTTCGTGTTCGTCATTCCCTAAACAAAAACCACGATACGATATTGAAATCATGTGGTCAACACGTTATGGTTTTAAATAGAGTAATCTGGATAATAAAAACAGGATGCATGGTCAAAATTAGATTCGACAGCGTCAAAAATCGAATAACAACTGTGAATTTTGTAACCCAGATTTAAATAACGCCAATAGCAAAATAAAGTGCGGGAATTTTTTTCCCATAATTTAAATGTTAGTTGTTTTAAAGTTAACGATTTTTGCGTAGTCAAACAAACATTCGATACCGTGTCATAGGCAAGCAATTTTCTTGAATTGACTCTGTTGTTTAATAAACTGTCTTTTATGAAGTTTAAATGATAATACCAAAAATGGTTTTTCCGATTTTTAAAACAATTTTGATTAAAATTTTGAATTAAAAAAAAACTCATCGAAAAATATTTATCTTATTTTTTACCTTATTGCAAAACTGAAAACTTTTTGACTGATGTCTTTTTAAAGCATTTTATCCCACGTAGTTTAAAATGCATTTCTTAGTCTTCAGTGTTTATTTATTTATTTAGAAAGACAACAAGCCATAGGGCCGGAGATTGTATAGACAATATTTACAGTCACATATATAAAAACTGGAAAACAGTTAAGTAATTACAGTTAAATCTACAGATACCAACATACAACAAAAAACAAAAAAGTTACTAAGAGGGCATCACTGTTCTTAAAATATCATAATAAAGTACACATAATTACATGCAAAATCCAGTCATAATATAACAGACGATGTAAAGTCAACAGGCTCCATGTAGGAGGTGCGGTATATTTTATATGTCAAAGGTGTTTTATGGGAAAAGGATCTGGAGATCTAGGAGGCCACTACAAAGATTAAAGTCGGAAGTTTTAAAAAAATTCAATGTGACACGAGGTCAAGCATTTTGCTGTGGATTTGCCAATGTTTTCAAAAAGGAAACTAGATGTAGTTGTAACATTAAATGGATATAGTGCTAAGACAGAACCGACTATGATATTATATTATAGGTAAATCTAGCCACGAAATAATAATTGTTTAAAATTGTCAGTGGCTTTATGCCTAGAGCCTTTTGCGTGCCAGAGTTTAAGTATCCATAATGCCTTATGTCATAAATTAATATGACTTTGTTAGCACTCGTTTAGCGATTTCTCTAAAGAAAGCTTTGACGGGAACTCTGGGCATAACAAAAAACCATACCATCAAATATTAAAAATTTACAGAATAAACAAGTTAATTTAACAAACATAATACACAATATAAACTAAATTATTATGTTTTTTTAAATGTATGTTTCTACATACATGCAACGGAAATTCATGGACAATTAGTAGGTATATACCAAAAAATAACCCGTTTTACATAAAACAATTCAGTGTAACCCACCACACCTAATCTGAATATATTATGCAACGCATATATTACATGACCATCTATGTATGTTAATAATTGTGGTAACAATACCAACAATGCCTTGGTCCATGTGTGTGACAAATTAATGGAGTTGGTAATATTTCTCTGTGTGTTATATTAAAATATTTACAACAAAAATAAAGTAATCAAACTAAATATCTAGCTTTTTGCACAAATAGGCGCCACAGACACATATTTTTTATTGGCTAAAATTAACCCTCTGTACCTAATTAATATTTCAGGCAAATATACTGTTTAAACAAAATTTTATAATTGGTTCAAAAATTCGGTAATCATTAGTTACAAGGTGTTTTTCTCAAACGATAATAAACAGGTTTTAGAGCTTTAAGCAGTTTTCTATAATTTTTTTGTGTTAATTGCGATCTATTTTGATGGTGTAATAACCCTTACACATTTATTAGGTTATATATTTAAGTGACAATAAATCGATCTATCTTAAATTAAAATAAAGGAACGCATTGGATTTTCTGTTTTTGCCCTTGCAAACCTCGTGTCGTCACAAGTCATAAATTTGTCATAAAAGTGTCAGATGTGAACTTCGTAAAGGCCGAAACTATTTTTTTCTGAGAAAACATATTTAACAGATGGTTTTTTAATAGGCAAAGATAAATTTTGAATGTCTTTTTGGATCAAAATATATTTTATGCAAGGAGCCCATTCAATAATTATGCATTCTGATAATGAAAAATCAATAACCGCTATTCGGTGTATCCTTTATATAAGAATTTATTAAACAGATATCTGACTGTACCGGTACTGGTCATAAGAAGAGATACAGTTAATTAAACCAACAAAAATATGCGTTACGCATTTTTTTAAAATTAGGCCTACACTATATGGATTTTTATATGAGGCGGTCAATAACCATATTATTTGTGAAAATTCATTATTTGAGTTAAGTAAGCATTTTTTATATCATATTGATGCCATCTGCAGTATCGTGAGAGACATAAAAAACAACTTTATTCAAAGATGAGTCATAAGCATTTATGAAAATGGCTATAAATTCACGGTAATTGAATGCCAGAGAATAAAGTACCTTGCACAAGGCTTTTCAAGTATTATTATTGCAGTAGTGTAATTGCAAGCAAAAACCAACGAAAATATATAGCTAGAACATATCCAAAACATGCAAAAGAATTTAAAATCCAGATATTTTTTAAAACTAGTTTTACACGAGCCAAGTTCTAGGTCAGGGCTAGTAAATATCATGATATTTATTGAAAATATCAAAATATCCGATATTAACGATATATATCGGATATATATCCAAAAAGTTGATATATATCAATGTTTCTGATATTTTTGGACTTTTTAAATAATAACACTTCTGATGTTAAAATAATGTTTTTAAAACAGTAATAAAACAAAAACAGAAATATTACAACGTTTCAAAGTTTATTTTATAAAAATAAATCATAAAAATCTTAACAAACTCAAAACAACAAATTTTAAAAATAAAGGTACTTTCTTAAGGAACTTAAAACGATAATTCGTATGAATATATTATGTGAAAGAATTAAAAATATCAAAACTAAAAACATATTTTTTCTAAGACTACCCAGATTACATTAAATACTCATATGTAAAACAAGTGTGCAAGGGGATATCATCTTCTTCAGAATCTGAAGGTTTAAAAAAATGGTGAAGAAGGAATACTGAGGACCGCATCAAATTTTCCTGTTGTCTCTGTTTCCTCTAGACAAAGTCCAAATTGAAAATTTGGGTGCAGTATTTTGATTAAAGTGCCTAAACAAAAAATAGTTTGGCAGATTTTTCATTTCCTAGCTTATTCCTAAGTAGTTTTGAACAAGACCAAAAGTCGAGAAAATACGTTCAAGGGCCCGCAGATGCCAAATCTATCAAATGCTTACTGCCCTATCTAGGAATAGTTTTTATTTCCCGACCAATTTTAAGTGCTTTTCTGGTCAATTAAATAATAGATTTCGCCACGCTTGGAGGAGTCGTTTTAAAGCTCTGTTCCCCAAAAATATAAAAAGGGGGTAGGCTTTGACCGGGCTTAAAGCCATTGCTATAGGAATAATTCAGGATTGATCTTTTGTAAAAATTCACAAATGCTAATGCTTCTCCACATTACTTAAATGAAGTCCACGAAATCTATGATCCAATTTAAATTCAAAAATTTCAATTTTCTTTTCGCTTTTTAAACTGTTTTAAAACATTTTCAGGCCGTTCCAAGATCCTCGCCCAACTGCCTAACTTCCTCCATATTTCAAAAACCCACTCCATTTAAAACCCTCTCGATGCATTCTATCCAAAGCAACTGCAATAGGTTTCATTATTTGCAAAAAATCTTTGGAAAAAAATTTAAAAATTTTTCATCTTTGATATACAGGGTGTCCCAGAGATAAAAATTGTCTAATAGAAAACCTGAGGCCATAAACTTTTTTCTATGAGCCTCCTTACGGGAGATACAGGCCATAACGGACGGCTCCTGAAAAACGTTTTTGTTTAAATAACTTTTTAAATACTAGGCGTAATTTACTTTTTTTTTAATTGATGGTTTTTAGATAAATCTCCTTTAAAATAAAACCTATCATTAAATATTTTAGTTTTTGCCTTGACCAGCTCTGACACAATAATAGCAATTTTTTTAACACCCTTGTATGATAAAACCGATAATTTTTTATTTGGATGGTTTTTTAAACCCTTAAAACTAAAACAAAGGTACTTTGATATTATCATATTAAAAAATCAACTGTTTACGAGAAATAAAATATCATGATTGATAATTTTTTAAAATATACAGGTGTTTTCTAATTGTACGTTAATACTAGAGAAACATTGTCATTTAAGAAGAAAAAATTCATATAAACGTAGCCCTTTAAAAGTCTTAATCGAGATAAAGGGGGTAAAATTTTCAAAATAAACATTTATTATTAAAAATAAAAAACCACTTAGATATTTAATGATATTTGTATATGTACTATATTAAACATTTTAGTGTGCACATTTTTATTTCAAAAAAAGGCAGGTCACATTCTGTACGAACGCCACTGGTGGAAATAAAAAAAATGTGGTCCAAAAACTTTTTGATACATAGTACATATGCCAAATTTCATTAAAATATCTAAAGTGGTATTACAGGTTTTAATAATAAATTATTTATTTTTGAAAATTTTACCACCCTGTATCCCAAAAGTTAAGACGTTTAGGACATACGTTCATAGAAGTTTTCTCTTAAAATGGACCCAAAAATTGATTTCCTTAATAAACGACAATTAGAAAACACCCTGTATAATGAATTAACAACCATGATATTTTTTTTTCTCGTAACCAGTTGATTTTAATGATTCAATCAATGTATTTTTTTAGTTTAAGGTTAAAGCTATTTAAAACAATATTGCTGAGCCTTAATATCAACACAGTGGTGATTAAAAAATTGCTATTATTGTGTCAAGCAGCCGTCCCTGGAAACTAAATAGCAAATATGATTTAATGGGTTCATTTTAAGTGAAGACTTATCTAGTAACCATCATATTAAAAAAATATTAAATGACGCCTTGTATTTTAAAAGTTATTTAAACAAAAAACGATTTTCAGGGGCCTCTGTTATTGACCTGTATCTCCGTAGGAGGCTCAGGAAAAGTTTATGGAACTGTCATAATATTTTAAGGTTTTCTATTAGATTCAAAAGATTGCCCACATATTCTGGGACATTCTGTATATCAGATTTTCACATATTTATTGAGGTGAAAATATCATGATTTATATCGTGATATATTTCATGATATATATCAGCTAATATATATCTGCGAACCCTGTTCTAGGTCGAGAATTTGTCACAACTTATTTAACATAATCAATACCTTAAGCCAGCGTTTCTCAAACTTTTTTACATAATGGAACCCTCTTTAACAAGAAAAATAAACACTGAACCCTCTTAATGCTCTGCACAAATAAATATTTTTGCATTTTAAATTATAGGAATCGATAGACTAGTAATATCGTTATAATTTATGTTTTAAAAATATATAAGTAATACACTTAAAAATATTTTATTAAAGAACCTAAAAGGAATTTAAACACGAAATAATAAAAAGGATACTTTTATACATAGATAAGGCTATTAATGCAAGGAATAAAACTATTTTCACTCTTCATACATTTTTTTATCTTGGGACCGTCCACGAAGGCTGTGGCTGTACTGTACCGTGGCTGTCCGTAAGAGGGAATTTACTCGCACCAGACTTAAATATTTGGAGATCTGGAAAAAAAGGAAAAACTTTTGCGTGTAGCAGGTTCCATAGTCTGGACGCGTAATTACAGACTATACTATTACTCAGAGCACCGGCGATAGAGGTTGCTCTGAGTCGCAGTATAGATTGTAGTGACGAATACGCGCGAATTTTCACTTCATAATATACTACAGCCCAGAGCGTCGGTTAAAAATATTATATAAAATGCTGTATAGCATGTTGTATCACTATGAAAATGTGTGGAAATTCTTTGGATGGGTACTTATAAAGGTATTTAAATGGGGGTTTTATTGCCTGCATAAAATCCTCAGACGGATTTGTTTTGTTTAATGCCCTGAACTATTATAAATTATTGTATTGATACAATTCAAACCTGCTTTAACCTTACTCCCTTATAACTTTATAATAACAAAAAGCATAAGCATAATAACGTTTTAACAGATAAGTACTACATCACGAGGGAGTTATTTCAGAGGTACGTAGAGGGAAGTATTGTCAGAGTTCTCAAATGTAGGTTGTATCACAGTTGTATATTTTAAATTCTTAGAATTAAAGTGGAAATCGAACCAGTTTATTTAGTATTTAATTTTTCTAATTATTACAAAAAAATACACTTTTTATAAATACGTGATTTACTTATTATATCGTGCTTAAAATAAAAGAAAATAAACTCATATAAATAAAACAACATTAAGCTTAAAAAAACGGGCATAGTTGATATAAAATAAAATTATGAAGATAAAACAGAATAAAATAAAATACCTATACATACGTCTATTAACAAGGACCGCTTCACTTAAGGATCTTGAGGCTTTGCGTTTCCTATTAAGATTTCCATTAAGGTTATGTTAAAGATAGTATCCATTTCAAGAATAAGTCGTGATTTACGTAGATATAATAATTATTAAAAATAATGTCATTATAGAAATACATTATGAAGTATGACCGATCAATTTGGCAACAAAACAGTTTAACAAAGATAAATATCAATAACTACGGCGTTGTGAATTACTCAAATCAATATTATATATTTTTTATTTTAGTTATGATAACGATGGACGTGATAGATAGGGTACCATAAAAAAGTTTTAAAAAACAATAAATAATAATATAATTAAGAGTTCATAATAATCCAACACATTTTTACACTATTTAAACATGCATACAATAGCATTTTACACTTTTAGGTAGTAGTTATTTAAAAATAACGTCCGTGGTGGCACTACCGCGTTGTCTAAAAGGTGCTGTGAAATGCAACATTTGCATGTTTCAGTGCTTGGACAACGTTGACGGAACAACTGGGAACAAATGGGTTAAACACCGGAAAACCCGGCACTCACGGTACTTTGGTACTTAGGTTTATATATGTATATATAATCCGTAGGATATAATATACATATATAATAATCCTTCGTGAGCTGTCATAAAGATAAAAAAAAAAACATAACATTTTTAACTGCCGCTCTGGGCCGTGGTATATTATGAAGCGAAAATTTGGGCGTATTGGTCACTACAATTTATACTGCGATTCAGAGCAACCTCTGTCGCCGTTGCTCTGAGTAACAGTATAGTATGTAATTACGCAGTCTGGACAGGGATAAAGGAACAAACAAAGTTGGAAGTTGGGGGCCTCTTAAGTTGGACTGTAAAAGGATGTATAAAAGAGGCACTACGTGTTCCTCTGCTGGGAGCTGCCAGATGAGGAATTATACTCGCCAACTCTTCGGAGCCATGAAAAATACCTATAAAAGAGCGACAGATACCTTACAGCCCGTCGGTGGCAACGGAAAGAAGCTTTTCTGTAAGTGTGGGATCATTAATAAGACGAACAGCTCTTCTTTGAATGGCGTCAAGAATGCTAAGTGTTGTAGAAGGTGCCACTCTCCAGGCATGAGAAAAACATAGATAATTTAGCGAAATATGAGTTTTGACGATAACATTTGATCAAATTCACGAAAAAAAAATACAAATAGAGGATTTGCTTCTGATAGTCCGATTATTTACTAGCAAACTTCATTTTTTTTACCAGTGTTTTCCTTAAGGCCAATAGCAAATTTAGTGTGGATCTCATGTCTCACTTTTCAGATAAAAAATTTTGAAAATCCGAGAGGCCACTGGGTCTTATTGATAAAAGTTGCAGTCTCATATCGGGCTCCGCGCCCAGCTTATTGCATGCGATACTTATTTTTCGGTAAAACGTAAGTCGAAAATCCTCAGGATTCTGGATTCAGAGAATCATTTTTTTTCGCGGAACCCTTGCCGAAGTCGTGCGGAACCCCAGGGTTCCGCGGCACATACTTTGAGAAACGCTGCCTTAAGCAGTTCCAAACAGCACAAGCGTAATTATACGGATAAAAGTAAATTTAGGTTAAAGAGCGATCTTCGAGCATATACTACTAGAGGTAGCTCTGTCGCTCGACAGTACGATCAAGTGTGCAAGAGAGAAAAAATCGGACTATAACCTGTCTCTCTCACTCCAACGTGCTAATGGGTGGGCAGAGCCTCCCACCGACCAATTAGCATGTTGGAGTAAAAGAGGAAGGTTATAGTCAGATTTTTTTTCTTTCTCGCACGCTTGTTCGCACTGGGCCGCCTCTAGTATATGGTCGAAGAGAGCGATTTATAAAAAATTGGAAAAAAATTAAAATTTGACACAGTCACAAACCGGCAAGCCAGGCAAGTAACCCGAAGGTTTGTGGTTGGGATACGATTGTTTAAAACTTTAAATTATTGTTAGTTTAAACCAGAACTACCCTGAAGAAAAAAACAGTTTATTACCACGAGACTTAAGAGATTTGGAGGTTGAAAGGAAAATAAAGACCCCTACAGGCAGCAGGTCCACAGTTTAGAAATCTACGGATGAAGGAGCAGACAAAGTGGAAAGTTCGGGGCTGTTCTATTGGAAGCTACTAGAAAATGAACTATATTTGCTAATTTCGTGAAAATACCTATAAAACAGAGACATGTCAGACTTCCAAAATTAAATTCAATTTCAATTCTTTTTTAACACTTGCCACCTAAAAAAATGTTTCAGAGAAGAGAAAGAAGTATTTTTGTGGATTAGGATTTTAGTTTTTTTACACTTATCCTTCAAAATCAAACAAGTATTATTTAAAATGGAAATAACTTTAAAGAAACTGCTTTTTATCTATGGATAATCCACGAAGTACCGTCGGTGTCCTTAGTTAAGTAATAAACAGTTTATTAACACAGGACTTAAAGATCAGAAAACTTGAATTAGAAAACATGTCTGCAGGTTGCGAGTGGCACTGTTTTTAGAATAGGGATAACGAAGCGAACAAAGGGGGAAATTCTGGGCTTCTTTAGATGAACTGTAAAAGGATACATGAGAGTAACACCTCGTGTTGCCTTATTGGAAAGCACGAAACACGGTTTTCTAAAACGAACTATTTTAGAGATTATAAATTCGTATACCTTTATTTAAGAACAGCTACTAAACATGTAGAAATATGACAAAAAAGATATACAGTTAAATAAACAGAAAAAAAAATTTCAAAGATATTACTAATAAAGGTAACAATAAAAATTGGTTATGTTATTTTTATTTTTTTAATTACTAGTTTACATATTAAAATTATCTATGAATATGACCGATTTATCTAAAAATAACATGATGTCATAATTTTGCTTCTTAATACCTTTGGATACAAAAATGCTTTAATACAAACGTTTATATTTGATAAACAGAGTTTTAAAAAAGAATTATCGTTATCATACATTATCTTTAAATATTAATAGAATGAATAAATCATACTCTTTTGTTATAAAATAAACAGGTGAAATTAAATAATTAATTACCTTTCTTTTTGAAACGTTTCCTTTTTAAGATAAAAAGACAAATGGGTACAAATTGAGATCTCTATTAACATGACATTTTTACCTTTGGTTCTATGACATTCCTTTACCTTTCCTTTCTAATAAATTCAGTTTGAATAAACATATTCTTGCATACATTGCATGTCTCCAATGAACTTTTATGTGAAGCCATTACTGTTTATTATTTTTGTGAAATAAAAACTAAATACAATCGCTTATCAGACTCGTATATTATCTTGAATAAAAAAAAGATACTTCCTTCATTGAAAATGTAGTTCTATTCAAGGTAATAATAACTGACATTGACAATGATATTTTTAGTTAGAAACACAGTTATAAACTCAATTTATAGAGTTATTAATTTTATCCTTTGGACTTTTTTAAAAAAACAGCTATATTTCTCAGGAAAGACATTTTGAAGTATCTATATCTTATTACATTGTTGTACGCAATGGCAAAATTTAAAAGGAATGAAAGTTTAAAAAAAATTAATAGAAAGAAATCAAATTTAGGTCGAAAATAAACTTGGAAATTATCCAAGCTATTAACGAAAATCCCAAGATTTCCTTAAAAAATGTGAAAAAGTACTTCCTGGAAATGCAAGATGCTCATCTTCGTTCAGACATTGAAACATAGAGATGTTGACTTTCGGTTTAATTCAGATTGGTATCAAGATAAGCATAAAGATAACCCGATTTCAGAAAAAAATTTTATCCAGACAAAGCTTATTTTAGGTCCAATGGAGTAATTAGCTTTCAAAACTATCGATGTTTTGTAGATAGGTTCTGTATTGTTGTGGCGGATTCATTAATTAGTAATAACCTTCTTCTGTACCCAACAAGGACTTTTCCATGGATGTTTTGTTGATGTTTAAAAAAAATAATTCCTACTCTGGATATAGTAGGAATTATTTTTTTAAGACGTGCGGTGTGGTATTTTAGATAGAACAGGTCGACATTTGATCTACGCGGGAACGCCGGAAGCGGTTAAGTGCTACTGAGTTTTTGGGGTCGCTGATTACGACAGAGGGTCGGTTAAACTCCATCACGTCAGATTCAAGGTCATTTGAGGGCCAAGTAAAGAAAAACCATAGGAAATATCTGGGAAATCGTATGCATGTTTTTCGAGGTCGCTGAATCCGAATTCAGCGTTTATTTACACTTTTGACCTAACTATGTGCATACATTTTTTCAGATTTTGCCTATGCTTTTTTCTCCGCTTGACCTTTTAAATGCCCTTAAACCTAACCTTATGGAGGTTAACTGACCTTAGATTTCGATTGGCCGACCTCAAAAACATACGAACGAATATTTTCAGATTTTTCAAATCGTACTTAATTAATATTTTTATCCTAAAAACCCTTTAAAATAACCTTGGATGACCTCTAGGATAGATGTAAATAAACGCCGAATTCGAATTAAGAGACTTCGAAAACATATGCATAAATTTTTCCAATGTTTTTTTCACTTGACCTTCAAATGACCTGGAACCTGACGTGATGGAGGTTGACCGACCCTATCATTGTACTCAGCGATCCCAAAAACCCCGATAGCACCTAACCGCTTCCGGCGTTCCCGTGTAGATCAAATGTTGACCAGTGTAATCAATTGACCCTTTTTTCTTCAGGAGTAATATAACGTCGAATATCCTATTTTTTAATCAGCTCTTTGACTTTATTAATGGCTTTTTACTTGAAATTAGAAATAATCAATGGGAATGGGTACATTTTCAGAAATTTATTAGCCGGGAAAATCGCCAAATCTGAAATTACTGGAAATATTTAAAGGAAAAAGTTTATTTCCTCCGACCATTTGAAAATATTAGTACCATAAAAAGGATAATATCGTGCTTTAGAAATCCTTCATATAATTAAAAAAAAAGTTGTTTCAAAAGTCTTTGAGTTAATAAAATGCATATAAAAAAGAGAGAACTATGTTACATTCTAAATTTTACTAATTTCCTTTTATTTGTTTTATATTAAAGCCCTTAATTTTTATTTTATTTCGGTCTAATGAATTATAAAAATATATTTAATTAGGTGGCTGTAAATTCATTATTAAATAAAAAAAATAATTTTAAAGATTTCCTTAATTTTTTTTTAATCTTGTGAAATAATGGTATTTCAGTCTCGGGTTACGTTACGGTTACGTATTTGGTGCTACCCTGCAAAACTATTCTACATCAAAGGGATTTTGTTTCGACTCTAAAAAAATTTCTAAAAGGCAAGAACTGCATGAAACACGCTGTATAGGTACAGTTACATCATTTTTGAACTAAAAAAGCCCGAGCTTGGCGGTAAACGACATTTGCCGCTCTTAAGTCGCGCTTTCACCAAAGTTGACAAAAGACCGTTTGTAGAAAAACTAAAAGTTGTCAACTAAAAGTTCCTTTTCTCAAATATGAGCAACAAGTGGAAGATTCTTCGTAGAAAACTAAAAGTTGCTCTTCTAAAATTTAGAGAAACAAGTCGAAAACTTGTTGCCAAAGAATTGGCGCGAAAGTTTTAGGCAGTAGTTCTCCATCAGTTTTCTAGCAACAAATCTTCCACTTTTAGTTGTCAACTTTCTTTGATTTTTACCGACATTCCGCGGGAAACCAAAATTTAGTGGACAATTTGTCTCTCCACAAGTGGAAGACAGAAAAATTTGCTGTATTTTGTAGAAAAAGCAACAAACTGCCGCAACTTGTGAAAAGCTTAGTGGAAGACTTTGGTGTAAACGCGGGTTTAGTTCTTAAATAATTATTATGGTTTTTTTTAATAACAATAAACCAATCTACATACTATAGATAACTCCATTTTATTATTTTCAGTTAAATAGGAAAAATAATATTCAAGCATAGGAAACGTCTGCTTTCGTGCTCTCTATTATTTTTATGTTGACATTCCGGTTAGTACTTACTACAAAAGTTGACACTTGCTTTACCTTGCTGATAACGTTTCACAATACCTACGCATTATTAAGACAACATTTTACAACACACCCAAGACAAATAACAATGTGATTCATATTCAACAATCTTGATTAAAAAATTGGGGTTCTAGTAAGATTACATTTTATTGCAATTTTTACATAGAGTTACAACTTTATTTAACTGTTTTATGGTTTACTTATCTTTTTAAATTTATTTAATATAATTTAAACTATATACCGGGTGGTGCGTTGCCGAGCGGAACATAGGAAATCCCATGGAAATTTTAAGAGGGCCAATTATTGGCTTCCCTGTACATTTTACAGAAAAAATGTAAGAAAACTTTTTGAAAAGACCAATCTGACAAACCCTCGTGCCAAGTTTAAAAAAAATTAATAAGCAAATCTTGAATTATTCAATTAAATGTAATTGCAAAATTACCATATTTTCGGTACAGGTAAAACCAGACACCAGTAAAATGAATATTGTCCCTGACATGAGGAAAAGTGTCAATAAATCAGTGACAGTCGGTATTTGAAAAAAAATATGAATTATTTACTCGGACACAATATCCCCAAAAAACAAATGTATTCGTGGGAATTATCGGACACCATATCATTGGACCCTTTTTTATGGACTATTACTTGACAGCAAAAACCTATTTGGACTTATTTCAAAATCAAATTGGACCCGCCTTGGAAGAAGGCCCATAATGCCCGTATGGTTAAAGAGTAATAGAAAATGCTTTTAACGGCAATATTATTGGTCCACGGTACCGGATACTTTGGCCAGCCAGGTCACTTGATCTTTCACCGAATGACTTCTTTCTGTGGGGTCACCTAAAAAGTGTCATTTATAAAAGTGTAAAATTTGAGAATCTAAACCAGCTACAAAACGCTATTTCGTTAGAACGTAATAAAATTTCGCAATATCAACTTAGCAACGTTAGAAATGAATTTTATGATCGGTTGGAATATTGCTTAGCTGTTAATGGGGCGTTGTTTAAACATTTGAATAATTAATGTTTTTATGTAGGTAATTCTCTATTATTTTATAAAAAGTTATTGTATTTGATTTCATTTTATTTTTCCACACCTAGTAAAATACTAAAAGTTCAGTTCTCTCTTTTTTCGGATCTATTTTTGATCTTCTAAGTTAAACATTTACAATTATTTATTGCGATGGCTTTGGACTTGAATTTACTGACAATACGTTTAATGGTTGAAATGGAGCAGATAGGCTTGATGAGAAAATAAATTGAAAATATTTCAGATACTGCTATTGGTTTAATTAAATTCTAGTATAATAAAATTATTTTTTTAATGATCGATGGTAATAATTGTTATTAGTTAAACTTAATTGTTACATTAAATAAAAGGTTAATAAATAAAAATAAAATTTTAAAAACACAGCATGCATAGAGTAATAAATGTTTAAAATATGAGCAAATGCCCGCAATATTTTAGATTTAGGATTTTACCACTTTTTACTTTAGGTCCATAAATTACGTGAGGTGTTCAAGGAGGGGGGTAAAGCTAAATCTTTGTAAATCTTACTTGTGGGAAAGGGGGGAATCTTAGCAAATATCCTGTAATTTTTTTTAGTAGAAAACGGTATAAAATTGCGTAAAAGCAAAGTTAAATTAAAGTAAAAAGTGTTACCAGAATGAAAATATGGCAAAATTTCACACAATAGTGTTTGTAGTATTTGTCCGAACCCCGCAGAGCAGCACAGTGATAATCCAACGCGATTACAGCCAAAACAAAACTTAAAAACTCACGTGAGATTTGGGGAGGGGGGAGGGAGTTAAGAAAAATCTTACGAAATTTTACTAGGGGGGGGTCAAAAAATCCTGAAAAATGCCTCAGGTAATTTATAGACGCCCCTTTACCAATAGGAATATTATTAATTTTATTATTGGTGCTGACATTTTTGTTTTACTTTAAGAATCTATGGCTTTTAAGAACAGATCCATGCTGCAACAGTTAGAGCTATAAGCGTTTGGGCAATAAATAAAAAGTAGTTTACTGATAAGACCTAAAGATTGAGAAATTTGGAGTAGGCAACAAGCTCTACAATGCGGAAACTTTGTTAAAAGTAACTATTAAAAGGAGAGATGAACTGTCCAGAAAAGGGATTGTTTATTACAATAACCGTATGAAACTCGCCGGTAAACAAAAGGAGTAAATTTTACTTTAAGTAATGGGTCAGCTCTTTGCCTAAAGTTAAGAACATTGATGTTTTAACCATTAAATAAAGTCAACATTGGGCAATGTTTAAAGTTAGGTATTTAAATGCCAGATTTCCAATAAAAAACTTTCATATAATTACATTCTTTAATGTAACTGTGTAATGCAAATTAACATGCAGACAAGTGCTTTATGTGAAAGCAGAAAATAATTTGATAATTTCCTAATTACAAACAATTCTTGGAATTTAAACATATTATGTACAAGTGGTCGTCGGATGTCTAAGAATAAGCAAATTGCAGGAGAAAGTATAAAAAATTATCAGTCTTTTGTACTTTATTATCGCTCACTATCATTCGTTTTAATATTAAAATCTTCATAGTGCTATATCCTAGGAGGTAATTTTTGAAAGAGTAACAAGTATAAATGCTTCTTGTTATCTTGTAATTGGAAATATCGAATAAAAATGTTATTACATTCTTGCTAGATAGGACTGTTTTGGTCCGTCTCAGAGTATAGATTAGTGTCTGCACAGTCAGTTATCAAAAATGCTTTAAAATTAAAAAAAAATAATTTAAGATATTCTAAGACCTTTTATAAAAATATATGGTATAATGTCATAAATGATAAAGAGAATTATATATTATGTTATGTAGGTACAGGGTCGTCCAACCAGGACTAAAAAAAACACATGTAAAACAGCCATCTTGTGTATAAATGATTTTATTTGGAACATAAGAGATAAAAAAATATAGCTTCCAAAATAATTCCCTGCAATCTCGCCCAAAGTGGCATTTTATTTTGTCTTTTTCTGTAATTGGATTATTATTCCAAATATTTTTTATTTATTCTTTTTGTTTAATAATATGGTACCTTTATATATTTTCTAAATTCTAATATTATTTAATAATGTTTTTTACAGGGTTTTTTTGTACACCCAAATTCTTTTATTTAACAACTTAAAGATTAAAAGTTAAAATAATTTATTTTCCAATATTTACTAGATGGAACTATGTTTGTGATTTATTGCTAGGTATTCAAAGATTTAAAAGTAATATTTTGGCCTAAAATTTACCTATATTTTTTAACTAATAACAATTTATTAATACCAATACATTTTTAAAATCATTTATTTGACAGCAAAATAATATTTTTGTACATATTGGAAAGAATGGACAATACAAAAATAATAATAAACGTCGTTATAAATATATCGTATTGCAAATTCAGTGCCAGCGTATTTTTAGGTTCAATTATTGGCTCATCCTATATAGGTATAAAGTTTGTGTCAATACAAAAAATGGTAGGCTTGACCTAAATTAAAAAATTGTAAAATTCTCAGTGGTCACCAAGTTCCATAAGATTTGCGTCAGGTTCTTTAGGAAAATTCCTAAAGATTGCAGAAGTTGCTGCCTGCAGAGGTCTTATCAATGAATTGTGTGTGCTTAAGCACAATAACCCTTGTGGGTTGTCGGGGAACTATAGTAGGTTTTATTGTAAAGTATTTACCATATTTACATAAATAATTGAAACTAATAATGTAAGAATAACTTCGTTACTTAAATCTTTAATTTAACTGCGATACTATTCTTCTATCTTTTGTTAAATTTTAATGTAGTAAAAATACAAATATCTTTTTCTAAGACCTTTTTACCCTCCAAACAAATTGAACTTGTTTATTCTCATTTTCCCAAAAACACTTTAATCTTTCTTGGATGCTTTTAGTCTATCTTTTATAATTTAAAAAGCAACAAGAGTAGAGATCCCGATTTTAATAACAATGGTATTAAGTTTTACATTTTATGAGATTTATTTTGTTTGTACAGAATTTTCAGCGATAAAATATGAATTTTGGTTGTCTAAGCACTTAAGTTAAAAAAATAAAAATCCTAATGGGAAAATACCAAAAAAAGTTAATCTTAATTCAATTTTCAGCCCGTATGCAAAACTTCAGATGTATAAGATAATTATGATTTTTTACCATAAGAAAAAAAAATTTGTATAAAAATTTATTAGTTTTTCATTTGGTATCTTTTGAGTATAACAAAAGAAACCAATGAACATCAAAAAGTTAAGAAAAATAAATAATTTAACTTTTTTTAAATAAAACACCCTGTATATTTTTATTTAGAATGAGGTCCATCAGTTCTCTTTTTAAATATATGTATATAGTTTTTGCATTTTGTTTAGCCTGTTTAAAAATATTTTTTAAATAAAAATTCAACTGATAGTAAAAATCTACTTTGCCTTGGAAAACAAACGATTTAATCTGTTTCTACTTGTTTTTAACCCAGTATCTCAACGAGAAATATGGTTTATGGATAGAAAGGAAATGGTATATGGCCGCCCAATAGCCCTGATTTAAACCCTCCGGATTCATTTTTGTGCGGTTACTTAAAAAATAAAATTTATTATGAAAGGCCGGGAAATTTAAACATACTTAGACAAAAAATTAAAAATTAAATTATGTTACTTAATAGGAACCAGTCCGATTTTGTTCACAAAGTGATCAATAGTTAAGAAAAAACATTTTCAAGTGCAGAAAAAATGGTGAAAGTAACGTTTAAAATATGTAATTTTTTTACTTTTTAAGTTAAAAATAAATTATTTGTTTTCCAAGGTAATGCTGATTTATACTATAAATTAAATTTTTAATTAAAAACTTGGATATGTATTTTCTACACCGCTGAAACAAAACTATATATTTTTAAAAAGGGGATGAATGTATCTTTCATTTTCATAAAACATATACAGGGTGTTTTATTTTAAAAAAGTTATTTTTTACTTTTTGTATTAATTTACTTTTTTCGTTATGCTTAAAAGATAATAGATAAAAACTATAAAACTTTTATAAAAGAAGTTTTTTTGTATTCCTTTTAGTTATCGGTATAAGGGGAATGCCAAAATATTAATGAAAACCCTGAACATCTAAAATGCTTATGGTCTAAAAATTACATTTGGAAAAAAAAAATATAACTTTTTTTGATATGTTTAAAAACAACCTCATTTTTGGAAATTTTTGAAACAAAAATTAATATTTGAAAAAATAATGCGAATCAAGTGACTACTATTTTTTTGTTAATTTTTATCTTGATTAAAGCAGAATTTAAGCCAAAATTAAATTTCGAATAAATCTATTATTTAAAAAAAAATCATATGTCAATCTGAATGTGAATCTTGTCAACTGGGATGCGTACCGCAGATAAGGTTACGCAAATCATAAAAACACATATTTAAGTATACAGGGTGTCCGGGAAAATATGGGAAATCTACTGGATATTAAAAAAAATACAATTAAAAAAATACTAAAAGTTTATATAAACTTGCTTCAAAACTTTTAAGAAAACCCTTTAAGAAGTTACTCTAAATAAAATCAGTCAAATCTCCCTTTTAAACATTTTTTTCTTTTATAAAAGAGTTTAAATTATTAAAATAAATAAAAAACAATGTTTCGCCACAAATTCTCAAATTTTCCCTGTTCTGTCAGAAGTTTAAAATTAAATTTTAATTTCGTTTTTGCAGAAACCTTTAGAGTTTCTAAGTACACAAATTTCCTGTTAAGAAATTCAAATAACTTTTGCAGTTTGTTATTTTTCCAGCAGAACATTTTTAATTTTTTGTTCTAAAATGTATTTCTTTCAGATATTTCGACCTATTTTAGCCTTTATTGATGTTTCTTTAAAAAAAAGGTTATACTACGGGATCCGAACTAGAAGTGACCTTCACCCATCTGCCAACCAAATAAAAAGTATTATTATTAAAGCTATGATAAATTCTACTTAGTGTAGTTACATTTTTTTCAATATTTTTACACGTGTGCTTACTAAAAAAATCAGAAAGAAAGTTGGTTAAAAAGCCCATCATGCCAGACCTGTTTGAAAGCTTTGGATATTACAGGAGCAATGATCTGAAATTCACCAAAAATCTCAAGGGACTTGTTCCAGTTATTAGAGCAAAGGAAAGAAAATTAGCTGTGGATCATTTGTGATGGAACCCATACTGTCTGTCATGTAAAATTTTGTGCTTTTCCAAGTACTTTAAGATTTGGGAATTAATGGATTCTCCATTACCTTACAAACACCTAAAAGAAGAGATATATGTTGTCTATGGTTTAAAGGGAGAAATTTGGATCGTTTCTTAGAGACAAATTGCACTTGTGCAGCTTTTCAGCTCTTCGAAAAAATTCCTTAAATGTCCTAAAAGGTTTAAAGGAGGCGAGTAATGATGGATGCAAGCTCAAGAGCACATTTGTTTAAGACGATTGCTGGTATGCTATCCAGCACAGACGATTTTTGGTATTAAAAGAAGAAAAGATAGGCTTGATCTGTTTGACTTTAAGAATGATAACGGACAAAAAAATTAAAAAAAAAATGAAATCCATTATTACATTTGATTGAAATCATACATTGGTATAGAGTTGCCAAATTGCGGGGGGTTTGGACGGTCCAATTTTTCCAAATTCAAAAATTTTTGCCTTAAAAATTTTTTTAATTTGTTCGAATTCCCCAACCCTTTTTTTGATAATTTTTACCTTTTTAAAATTTTTTTAAAAAAAAAAAAAAGTCAAAATTTAAATTTCTGAAATTTATGGTAAACCGGGGCTATTTAACCCGGGGGGAGGGTTTTAAAAGGGAGGTTTTTTCTTTTCCAAAAAAGGGCAAAATTGAGTTTTATTTTGGGTTTAAAAAAAGCCCGGTAATTAAAATTTAAATGTCAACCCTGGCCAGTGGCCCCTGGCGTGGTTATAAATTTAAAGTGTGTATGTTTGTTATTTATTATTAACAGCAAGAAAGTGTGACTATTACTGAGAATTAGACTTTTTTTTTTCTTTTTTTTGAAATCAATCCTTTATTTTGATACCCAAATTTTTTATATTTAATAATGATTACTAACAGCCATTTTCGACAATTTTTTTATCGAACGCATTCAGGATACAAAACGTTTCCCAAACCACTCCCCAAAATCTCAAAAACGTGACAGTTCAAGAATATTCTATTGGTGCGATTTGACGTTTGTGGGATTTAACTATTTTTATTGTAATGCGTTCATTTCCCTTTATTTGATCGAAAACCCCCGTATTTTTTTTAAAAGGCCAAACAAAAATTTCCCTAATAAAAAAGGAAACGGCATTAAAATTAAAATTAGGTTGTTCTGCTTGATTTTGTGTTGATAAATTTAAAAAATTTCCCAAAAATAGGTTTTGGGTGCCAACCTGCTGAGGGACCCAAAGGGCCACTCGCTTTTTACAGATGTATCCCGGGTGCCCAACGCCAACCCGTTGGCAACCACGGCCATTTTTGGGAAAAACAATATTTCCTATAATGTTTAAGGGGGCTCACCCAGTTTCTTATAGGCCTGTTGCCATAAATTTACATCGAAATTTTACATTATTTCGGACATTGGATGCATAAGATCCCACCCAAAGCGGACCACAATCCCCGTTTTTCGTAACTATAGTTTTAACGACTGGCCTACTTTCCCTGACCCTTGGGGCCCCCAAATCCTTAAAGGGGTTGTTGGAAAAAGTTTTGAGGAATAAACCCCCCCTTTCTTACAAAAAAATACTCAAGTATAATTTTTTTTTTGGAAATACTTTTAATTACTTCAATAGTTTTTGTACTTCAAATACTTTGGTGTCTTCAAGTACTTTGTTTTACTTCAAATTACCTCTTCAGTATTTTTTAATTTCTTGAAAATGCAATAATTTAATGAATACTTGGTACTTGTACTTGAATAAATTTAAAAAAAAAAAACTTGTACTTGTACTTATTTAAAAGTACTTTTACAACTCTGGGATAAGTTTAAAAATGTTTTTTTCATAGATAAGCCCCTTTTTTAAAATGTTTGATTAAAAAAAAATATAAATATATTTTTTTTTGCCTTTTTTAATTTCCTATAACGGACATTTTATGAGGAACAGGAGTAACTGTTGAAAAAGGAAAATTAACGGGAGGATCAAGGATAGAATTGTCACCAAATAGTTTGGCTTTCCTTTAGAGGTAAAAATATTTTTTTATCTTCAAAGATTAGGGGTGGAAAGGAATATTTGCAGAAGTAACTTAACTTTTTGGCAAAGGCCCAGAGAGATTTACTGCCATTCGAGCAAGAGAAAATTTTATTTTTTATCCGATTGTTAAAATGATCTTTGGCTTTTTAGATAGTTTGATTATATAGATTTTGTGTTTAGGTGCTAGCCTGTCGATTTTTGGGACTAGGATTTTGAAAAAACTTTTTGTGGGCGTGGATTGTTAAAGGCCTGGCTTTGTCACATGATCTAAAATCCAAGGTTTGTGATTTAAGGGTTTGGGGTTCTTTTTGATAAAATAAATATGGGTACCAAGTTTTTATCAATCCACAAACTTTCGTAACCATAAAATAAAATCACACAAGGCAAGACGATCTATATTAATACAGCGCAAACAACAACGAAACATTTAATTCGCAGGTTAATGAGACCAAGGCACAGCGCAGGAAAGAAGCTTTAAAGGTGCGGCGGGTACAATTTTGGTTCAATCAATCGGCATTGTCGGCCAATGGTCTTATACGCGCCGCGCCGTCGCACACGAAAACAGAAGAGTCCGGCTCTGTTCCAAAGCTGAATGTGTTGCCTACCTAAATTTATGGTACACACTAATTTAAAAAAAAAATCGTGAAATTTTGTTACTGCGCAGAATTAAGAGAATACCTTAATGACAGGTATTTTCATAGTTGGCCGGACATTTTTTAATCGAATAGGCCATTGCATTGCTATGTTCTTCCTTTAACCTTCAAATTTTCTGGGAAAAACCGGGGGCAGTGCAAATGATATTAACCCATTAGATACGTGGTAACGTTTAGTTTTTTTTGTAATACATTTTACTTTCTTTGTAACATTTTTAGCTTTTCCTAATCCACAATCTCTTAAACCATGTAGGTATGTTTAGTAGTTTAAAATTCAAAGCATCGTAAAAGGCTTCTAAAAAACCTAATACAAAGAGTAAATTACAAAATTCTAGAGTTTATTAAGGCAGTAAATGCAAGAATGGAAATTGGATTAAAACAGTGGAGGCTCGTAAAGGAGGGAGCTATAAAAATATAAATGTACAATTTAATATGTTTACTTTTTATTTTTATATTAACTAAAAATATTTACATACATATGAACTCATACTCGTACATATGAATATTTATTAAATCTTTTAGAGAAAGATTAGCGAAAAGAAAAATATTTTAAAAAAATATACTGCACGAAATATCTCTGTTTCTAAAGTTGGAAAAACAGCTAAAACTTACAGCTTTTTAAAAAAATATTTCTTGGAACCTTTTAAAGTTAAAGAGCTGGTCTTCGAAAAATTGGTTATTTATAAAATGTTTTTTAAGCGGGTTAAAGGTGGGCGCTATCTGATGTGTGTTTTTTTTAATCGCTGTTTAAATATTTTGCAGTTATATTTTGGACGATTAGCGTATTAATTGTAATTGTCCGATTTCAATGTAGTTAACCGATTAGTCAACGTAATATTTCATTCTACAACTTGTAAATCTTCGATTTCTATATAAATTTGTCAGAAAGGGTAGGAAACCGCTTCAAAAAATACGGTGAACAAGAGATCTCGCTCTTGGAGTGGAGTTGTGGGGGTTTAAAGTAAGTCGTAGAAATACGAACGCTTGGCGCAATATATTTCCTCTAGCCTGCTTTGACCCCCCACTTCTTTGCCCCAAGAGTGAACTAGCGTGCGATGCACAATGCCGTTTTTCACGCTTTTTCGCCAAATTTGTATGGAAATAGAAGATCTACAAGCTGTAAAATAAAATACGAAGTTTAATAATTCATTTACTACATTAAATCGAACAAATAAGGTAACCCCCAAAACCCTCTAAGTCTATGTCACACATTTGCGTTTTTACCGCTGCGGCAAGAACGCTCCGGTTTGCCGGAATGGTGTAAACCCATCGTATTAAATGAAGTTCACTACAGGTTGTACCGCACCCAAACCGGATGCAACCGCATCATGCTGGGGGGCACCGCAGTAGTCACACCCCGACGGTTCGAACGCTGCGGTTCTTCCCAAAAGTTTGGGTTTGTGGTTTGTTGTTTGTTTTCATTAAATTCATCATGTTTGAGTGGATCTATTTATTTCCAAGTAAACAAGCATTATGGCAGAAAAAGTCGAAAAAAATACCAAAAAAAAAACTGTAGGGAGAGGGGTTGGGTGGAAATTGGGGGAATAATGAATAAAATTGAATGAAGCTTGAGTCATTGGAGAAAGATGAGAAAGGTATGTTTTAATAATTATTTTAAAAAATATAAGTGTCTTAAGACGTGATTTTATCGCACGAGCCCTTAATTAGAAAACGACCCAAAGGGGGCCCAAAACTTTCACGAACTAGGGGACAGAAAGCTATTCGACAACCTTTGACGCCTTTTCAAAGTGAACTGCTTCAGAAATTAGATAACAATAGCCCCAACCAAACAATAGATGATGCAGACAAGTCGTTTTTAATGTCTCTTCTACCCGATTACAAAGAACTGACTGCTGACGAGAAATTGGATTTTAAATTTACGACACTGCAGTTCTTTCGAGACATTCGAAAAAAAAAAAAGGCTGTAGCTCATGTTCTTCCTGTGAATGCTGCTTCTTTTACGCAACAACGATTTACATACCCACCTGCGTATGGTCAACAAATACCATCAGTAAACACTCCACTGACGTCTCCAGCTGCGTATGGTCAACAAATACCATCAGTAAACACTCCACTGGCGTCTCCACAAGATTCTCATCAATCAACTGACTCATTCACGTCCTACTTATCGTTGTATGACCAAAGTTCATAAGTTGATGTTATGTAAATTTAATCTATTGTTCTAATAAAGGTCGACATTCAACAAAATAATAGATTTGGTATTTTTTCAACTTTTCAGCAATATTATCTGCTTTATTTTGTTTGTACTCACCTGAGAGTTATGGTTAATCTTTCTTCTGCACTTATAGCGTTCCTAAAAGTTGTATTTTGTCTGCTGATATCGGGTCGCAATATCGCTAGTAGTTCATCGAATGACTTTTTGGACATTCGGTAATATCCAAAAAACTTCTTGTCGTACATTCGAATTTTGTTGTAGAACTTTGCAAACCTTTTACTGGACTCTCGTTCCAAATTGAAAGGGTGAATCCAATATTGACGATCCACCTTCTTTCCTAATAAACCCTCCGCTTCTAGAGCACACACAAGCTTCAATGAATTCGCCATACCACTACCAAAATTCGACTGGCGAAACATCCCGTTGAAACGCATCCCGAGGGGATGTGCGACAAGTAGAGTTCATCCGGCCAAAACGCATCCCTCCTTGCCGCAGTGTTAAAAACGCATAGTGTGACACCGCACTAAATTTGAATGCAAAATATTTAAACCGCTGTTTTGAAAACACCACACATCGGCCAGAATCCGCCTTTGGCCCCTTTAAACATGCTATAAATAATCATTTTCCCGAAGATCAGATTTCCAACTTTAAAAGGGTGTAAGTTATGAATTTTATAAAAAGTTGTCCATTTTAGCACGTTTCTTTGCGAAAAATAAGAATGAGCAAATAACGATTTTTTTTTGGCTTTGGATTCTTTAGAAAAGTCCTATTGACGCGTATTGCGATTAAATTACAATTAAACTAAAAGTTATGTTAAAGGAAAAGATAGCTATTTTTAACAATTTTTAGGATTAACAGCAGAAAAAAGTTAACTTTTCTACGTATTTTGTTTTTTAAGGTTCTATGCACCTTTTTTTAAAGATGGTTGTTACGGAGAATTATAATTATTTTGGGTTTTTATTTGTTACCTGTTGATGTAAATATTTTGTCATAGTTATAATGTTAATGCCAATAAAAAACATTGGATAAAAGTCAAATCACGGTATTTAATTTTCTTAAATATATTTGGCTAAATAACAAGTTTCCACAGTCGGGAAACATAAAATATAAAATATAAAAACCATAACAAAAGTGGTCCATTCGAGACCCAAAGGAAATCGGCGACAAGAAACAAGATGTCCAATTCGAATCGGAGGAGGAGCGAAAGATTGAGGCACAAGTATGGAGTCCAATAGCAAATTACAGTCCACAACGATAGAAGAGATAGTATGGAAAATATTGGAGAAGAAAACCCAGATGTCAATGTCATTGGAGGTGATAATTTGGTAGTAGGAGACGTGGGTAACCAAAATCTATTTAAAACAATTTCTGAATGGAAAGAAGGTGGGTCCATTAGATCTAGCTTAGAATTAGACTTAGATTTATCAAACCAATAAAATGCTATGGACCTAGATGATAAAATAAAGAGCATACGTCAGGATATTGTTGCGCAAATAGAAAAATTAGAGCTAGAAATTCAGATATTAGAATTAAAACAAAAACAAAAATCTTATTTAGGGCAAGAACCTATAGAAAACGACAGAGGGACGTGTGTGAGCATTCCAGGGACAAGTAGAGGTTTCCAGTCAGGCAGGTGTATGAGCGTTACCGGACGTAATAAGGAATCCCCCGATGTTTTGAAACCAAAAGAAAAAATTGCAACCATTGAAGAAAGAAGGTGAGATAAAAAATTGTATAAAACAAATGGAGACATTTATGGCAAGACAAACCCTAAAGCAAGATCTGCCGATATTTTCAGGTGAGTCACATAAATGGCTTTATTTTATAACGCAATTTAGAAAGTCGACTTTATTGTGCCAAATTTAGCAACAAAGAAAATATAAGATTATAGAAATGTCTTCGGGGAAAGCCAAGGAGAGTGTACAACGTTACTTACTTTTACTGTAGAGGCAGATAAAATAATTGACACTCTTGAGGAGAAGGTTTGGTAAAACAGACATTTAATACATAATTTAATTGTTCCTGAAAAAGTATCCTTCTTTAAGTGAAGAGAAATATCAAGGCATTATAGATTTTTCCAATTTTTGTAAATAATTTAGTTGTAACTGTAGAAAGTTTAAAAAAAGAGGAGTACCTTATCAATCCAGCTTCTTTCTGATTTGGTCAATAAACTGACACCAATTCTTAAAATAGATTGGGCTAAACAAGTTTTTGATATAACCAGGGCTTAAATCTTTTGTTACTTTAAGGGACTTTGGCGCATGGCTCTTTGGGCTTGCAAAAGCATGGGGGCTACGTGGGTTCTCCTCAAGAAGAAAACAGGAAAGAAAAACATTAGGTGTGCAAGCATCTTACTTGGGGTAGGCTTACGTCTTCATTTTTCCACAAGAGGCCAGTTTCCCACCTTCTTTCTTCAATGTATATGATAAAGATAATGAATTAATGAATTTTGGTAAAAAACCCTTTGGGTTGGTATGGTAAAAAACACCTAAAAAAATTTAATTTCAGAAGAAGAAAAAAAAACCAAAGATATTTTGGAGAAAACTACAGGAAGGATTGAAGAAAGAAATTGGGAAACTGGCCTCTTGTGGAAAAATAAAGACGTCAGCCTACCAAAGTAAGATAAATGCTTTTAAAGCATGAGCTACTGTTCTCGTCAAGAAGAAAACAGAAAAGGAAAACTTGCACACAGTCAACGAAGAAAAACGAGACAAGGATAGAAAAAGGAAAATATGTCTAACCAAGATGAGGCAACCACACCACCAATCTCTGAAATTTTTTAAAAGCATTTATCTTTGGTGGTAGGCTTGCTTATTTTTCCACAAGAGGCCAGTTTCCCCTTTTTTCTTCAATCCTTCTTTGTTTTCTCCAAAATATTTGTTTTTTTTTTTTGAAATTAAATTTTTTTATTTTTTTTTAACTTTTAATTAAAGGCCCATTCATGTAATTATTTCTTTATATACCAGCAAAATTATGTCATCTTATTTTTGTAATTTGAGGTATTTCCTTGGCCACCCATCCCAGTTTAGATTTTGATAAAATTGGTGCGTTTTTTTGCCCTTCTATAATTCCTCTTGTTATAATAAGATCTATATTATCTTGCCCAATCAAGATTTTAGCAGCTTTATTTAACGAAACCAATTCTACAAAATCCATCAGGTGATCCCATTTTTCTGACAGTTTTTTAGCTTTAAGTGTTGTGTAGGTAAGTTGAGGTTTTTAACAGTTCTTACATTTTCTAGGTAAAATTTTTCCTGACAGTGTTTTCCCTGTATTCCTAAGCTAATTCTTTGGGAAACTTTATTTTATTAATAGAATTCGTCCATGTTATTTAAGAGAATCTTTAGGTCCGTCTGCACCAATGTGTTCTGCTGTATCTTTATCTATAAGTGTCACTGTCGAACCTTCGTCTAACAACGCGTAGGTTGACAAATGCCCCTTGGGACCTCTTAAAATAACTGGTGCTACCCTTAAAAGTATACTGTTGCTTTGGTTTACATCGTGGTGACTAACGATTTCTGCAGAAACTGGTACTGAATCAGAGTTATCGTGTAATAAAGGATGATGATAACTTTTGCATTGTTCTATATTGCAATGCTTACTTTTTTTACAAAATTTTACGCTATGGTTTAAACCAAGGCAACAATAACAAACTTTAAGTTTTCTTTACCACTCGTTGCGTGCTTTAACACTTATCTCTTTAAAAAATTTACAGAGATTGGTGGTGTGGTTGCTCATCTTGCAGTATAGACATGCATCTCTCCTTTTTCTATCCTTGTCTCGTTTTTCTTCGTTGACTAGGTGTGCAAGTTTTCCTTTTCTGTTTTCTTCTTGACGAGCACTACGTAGCTCATGCTTTAAAGCATTTCTTACTTTGGTATTACGTTTCATTTTCCACAAGAAGTTCCATTTCTTTCTTTAACTTCCTGTGTTTTCTCCAAATTCTTTGGCTTTTTTGTCTTCTTCTGAAATTAAATTTTTATTAGGTGTTTCTATACCCATACTTTCTAACTTAAAGGATTCTTTTACCAGTTCATGTAATTCATTATCTTTATCATATACATTGAAGAAAGAAGGTGGGAAACTGGCCTCTTGTGGAAAAATGAAGACGTAAGCCTACCACCAAGTAAGATAAAAGCTTTTAAAAAATTGGAGTCAATAGAAAAGAAAATTTATATAAACAAAAATTTTACAAAAGTCAACTCCAGGCCGCTCGCACACGTCTCCGTAGATCCAAAAGACTTCAAAGCTATCACCCCTAATCACTTTTTGTTAGGTGGCCCTAGTTCTTTAAGCTCTTTTGGAACGTTTACCGAAAACGACTTGGTAACCAGAAAACAATGGCGTTTAGCGCAATACCCAGCAGACTGTATCTGGAAACGATGGGTAAAAGAATATCTACCGACACTTACCCGAAAAACGAAATGGTTCAAAAAAGATCCAAGAACAGTAAAAATAGGAGATATCGTTGTTATTGCTGATAATACCCTAATCCGCAACGGCTGGCCAAAAGGAAGAAAAACTAAGACATATCCAAGCAAAGATGGGATCATTAGAAACCCCGTTTGGCAAGTACAAGAGACCAACATCGAAGATTTGCATACTTGATGTATAACTCAGCTCATGTCAATTTGCAATTGGTTCCCGTTTTGTTATTCCTATTGTATTCTTCTCTGTTATATTTTCTATTTGTGACTAAATAAAAAGTGAAGATTCCTTCACTGGGGGGAGTGTTACGGAGAATTATAATTATTTTGGGTTTTTATTTGTTACCTGTTGATGTAAATATTTTGTCATAGTTATAATGTTAATGTCAATAAAAAACATTGGATAAAAGTCAGATCACGGTATTTAATTTTCTTAAATATATTTGGCTAAATAACAAGTTTCCACAGTCGGGAAACATAAAACATAAAATATAAAAACCATAACAATGGTACTGATGATTTGATAGTAAATTTTTATTATCAAAAAAATATCTATAAACGGTGCTTAAACACATGTGCCTAATTAAACTAATGACATTCTTCTTGTTGTTCTAAATTGTGCCATAATACATTTTAAAAGTCATCTACGGTAACATATATTTTTGCTAACTGTTGACCTACAATTTTTACAAAAACAAATATTCACTAAATTAAGGCAACTAACAAAAAAAAATAATAAATATATATATATATATATATATATATATATATATATATATATATATATATATATATAATATATATATATATATATATATATATATATATATATATTGGAATAAATGAGGTGATGAACCTTTAAAGTATAATATGCTACACGTTGTTAAAAGCAGAATAAAGAGCACTATTTACTTACGTAAAAAATCCAATATGTTGTCCACAAGAAGAAATTAAGTTGATGATAGTGTCCCAGTGACGAAACGTCGGATTTAAAATCTGTTAAAGCTATCAGATGACGCAAAAAGTGGCAAATGTGTAATTTATTTTAAATTCCATTTGAAAATCAACTAGGAAATTAAAAAAAGAATTTTTAAATATTTTGTTATTTCTCCGATATTTTCTAAAATACCGAAATTTTAAAAATTCCTTAAAGGCCTATTATTAGTCACATAAATAAGCAACTTTGCCACAATTTAATAATCTTTAAATATTTTTTAGTTTTCGAGATTCCATCGGTGGCGGTCGAATTTGAATTACCCTGTTTTGTGTATAAATAATTAAAATCCTTATTCGCGCCTCCTTCATTTGCGTTTTCACTATTCGCCGATTAGAAAAATGCAACCCAATTCCTATATTCGCGGCTAAAGATTTCTTTATTCGCGGATCCAACCGGTACATCTTTACATACACATTGATAAAAAAGATTACAATACCTATATAAGTATCCAACCAAAAACCCTTTGAATAGATAGAATCAAGTAACATTCGGAAGTTGCTTGAATCCCAAGATGAAGATTTGACTAAAACCTACTTGGAGAAAATGTAAAATTCACAGCCCATTGAAGAAGAGGTTTCAACAAGCACGAGAAACGTGACAGTTATTCCTAAAAGTCTTAGTAAAGATTTAAGAATGGCAAATGAGCTTTGTGACTTCTTTATGAAAATTGACCCGTCCATGGAACGAAGTCTTATTTTTAAGAGACAAATTGCTAATGCCACTGCTAAATATCAGTCTGAATTGAAGGAGCTTTTAAAAACTGGCAAGAAAGAGAATATTACAAAATTCTTTAAACCATTGCCTAAGTCTGTCACCTAGGAGCGTATCCCCACCATTCCATATTGACGGTTTCTGTATTTGCGGCATATTTACGTAGCATATACCCTGCGAATAAAGAGCTTTTACCAAGGGCGTAGCCAGGATTGTATATAAGGGGGGGGGGCAGACAAAAAAATTCTAGATTATATTGTTTGTTTTGATCGTTGTTTTTACCATATGGGTTTCACATGAGCAGTGAAGGTAGTAATTTAAAAAAAATATATAAAAATCAGAAATAGCTTGAATGAATGCAAGCGGCGACAGATGAAGGCGCACAACATTGGATAATCAGTTTGCCCCCCCCCTCACCCCGCATGCCCCCACCCGCTCCGCTTCTATGTCTATTTTACTTAGGGTTCATTACTACTTTTTTAAAGTTCTGTTGAGTTTTCACAAAACCTTTAATGATTCATTTTTCTATAACAAAAAAACACGCACCTTGTCGTTATAAGTAATTTTTAGAGTAAGAAATGATATAAACAAAAATGATATTAAGTCCATCACGTATAGTTTGATTTCACAAGCCAGCCTTTAAGCCTGTTAGTTTTTAGGTTTTATAAGAAG